>LR824557.2:6730073-6882297 GCA_902850265.1 Spodoptera littoralis
TATTGTGCACCTGATTGAAAAAGAGTAACCTATGGAGTTTCTTGCTCGTTCTTCTCCACAGGAATCTACACCTTGAAATGATCAATTTTTGTTGTTGCTCTTTAAATGTGTCTTCCTGGTCTAATTGAAATAAATGATTTTGTCTTTAATTTAACCAGCTTTCGCCAGTCAAATTATTGACTTCCATTTAACAGAGGATAAAGGAGGTTATCAAAGGAACTCCTATAACAGACTTTCAGACTAGTCAGAAGATTAAAAGACAAGACAATAGTAGACAAGAATACAATGATGTAAATGAATAATACTTAGCAGGTTGTGGAGGGCAAACGTTAGTTTCTCTATCTGAGAGGCTTTAGTACGAGTAATATTTATTTATTTATTTATTTAATCTTTAATGTACACAATTTTAATATGGCACATAAGGCGGACTTAATGCCATATGGCATTCTCTACCAGTCAACCTTAGGGTTTAAATAGAAAATCTGCGAAAAATAAGGTACGGAGAATAAACTAACAGCAAAGAGAGAGAGAGGAAAAAATAAATAAAAAGGTAATTATTCAATAATATAGCTATACATATATATTACATAATAGTAAATAGTATATAGTCATATGCATAAAATATATAGGCATAAATACATAAATAAATATATATCGACGAAGACCTAGACCTAGCGTTGCAGCGATTTTAAGTAAAATTCATGAACTTGGTGTTTAAAGGAGATTTTATTAGGAGCTTTTTTGATATTGAGGGGGAGCGCGTTCCAAAGTTTAATGACACTTATTGTAAAGGAATTAGAAATAAAAGAGGTCCGGTGGGAAGGTATTTCAAGGAGCAAGTTATCAGTCGAGCGGAGGTTACGGTTGTGGCAACTGCCTAATAGCTGGAAGCAAGATTTTAAGTAATCTGGAGCACAAGGATCATTAAGAATAGAGAAGAGCATGCAGAGGGATCTGAGGGATCTCCTCTCACGGACAGGAAGCCATTTAAGCTGAGCGCGAAAGGAAGAGATATGGTCGTATTTACGAAGACCGAAGATAAAACGGATACAGTTATTGAGCATTCGATCCAATTTGTTAAGAAGGTCTTGGGATAGATCGGAGTAACAAACATCAGCATAATCAACAACAGGAAGCACAAGGGACCGGACAAGCAGAATCTTGATATTTGGTGGCAGAAAGTTCTTGAACCTGTAGAGAGATCGTAGCGTGGCAGTTACTTTCCGGCCAATCTGAGCAACCTGATAATTCCAGTTGAGCCCGCTGTCCAGATACAAGCCTAGATCCTTTACGTGAGGAGACAATGGTATGGTGGTTTGATTAAATGTTATCGGATCAAGCTGATTGACATTTAGGCTATTCAAGTAATAGGAGCTACCTAAGATGAGGGCCTGACATTTGCCTACATTCACTGCAATCCCATACCTCCTTGACCAGTCTTCAATCGCAAGCAAGTCAGTGTTGAGATATGCTATGCAAGTGTTCAAGTTAGCGATATCAGCCTGAGCGTATAGTTGTAGATCATCGGCGTAAAGGTGATAAGAGCATTTGAGGAGACTAGTAATAGAGTTTATAAATAGAGAAAATAACAAAGGAGAGAGTATACCGCCTTGTGGTACACCAGCTGTTAGCCCGCCCCAGTCGGAGAATTCCTGACCAACGCGTACCGCCTGCTGGCGACCACGAAGATAAGTAGAGAACCAATCCCGCGATGACGTCGAGAACCCAATCTGAGTTAGCATGGCCAAGAGAATATCGTAGTCAACCGTGTTAAAAGCGTTGGAGAAATCGATTAAAACCAATAGTAATAGTAACGAGTACGCGTTCGGCGCTGTGATTGGTTGCTTCATTGGTGCCGGCCAATCAGAGTGCTGAACGCATACTCGTTTCGAATACTTTAAACGTAAATGAAACCCGTACTAAGGCCTTAGACAATGGCCAAAGACGACTGAACTTAAAACTAGTTTAACAGGTCAAAAGAATGAAAGATGTAAGTATAATCCCTGGAACTGTGCCTGGTATATGGCAATAGGCTCACCCCCTATTACATGGGACTCATAACATAAATAGTGGAAACTGGGTGTTACATTGTACAGTGGTATAATGTGCACCTCTGCCTACCCCTTCGAGGATAAAAGGCGTGATGTTATATTATGTTGTAAGCATAATCCCTCTTTCTATAAAAACAGAGTACACAAAGACAAAACAAGTAATATTATAAACGAAACCATATAAACACGAGTCATTTGTTAACAAAGAACATTTTATAATAATAATATCTCGATAAAGACAGATACAATCAATGAATCGATTATTAGACATGTAGCTAGCGACGCGCATCGAATGATCGAATCGGTATGAATTGTCGGTAAGGAGACCGCATTAGATGCTGTTTGGATTTAATCAGATGTTATTTTTTATATTTTGGATTACCTAAATGTGAGTACGGATATTTTACGTTTTTTAAATATTTTTTAATATTTTTTTTTATATGTAGATGAAAGAGAATTACGACCAAAGAAAAAGTATAAAAATATATTGTGCTCATTCTTAAGAATGGCATGGAAAAGCAAAGAGAGAGAGAGAGAGAGGAAAAGGAGAATGAAAGGTTGAGATATGGGCAGAAATAAGACTAAATATACTGTTGCTCTGAAATAGTTCGCTAAAAGGTGTTCTATTGAATATATTCAAAAATCGAACGCCTGTGGATTTATGCTAATGTTGAGCAATAATGCGCCACACATGCCTGCAAAAAAAAAAAAAAAATTGGCAGTGAGTCACAAGCGATCAACTGTTTGCTTTAAAAAAACGTTGCCACACACTAGGATTTTCTCCTTTGGGGAGGTTTGGGGTGCGTTTACAAACATACAAGTTCACATACTCATGATACCCAGACCCGAAACAGCAATTTGTGGATCACACAAAGAGTTGCTTCGTGTGGGAATCGAACACGCTGCACGTTGCCCAGCCACCGCGCCAACTGTGCAGTCAAAACAATTGAAGCATGCTCTTGTGCTTCAAATTAGCATGTGTATCTTAAAGATTTTGGAAATAATCAGAAATGTCGTGGAGACTAGCAACGCCACTGCCGACTGTAGATTAACTACCTATTACAAAGCGCTTAATAGACATATTAGACACTAGCTACTTCCGCGCGGTTTCACACGCTCTGCTCAGCTCCTATTTGTTTTATAGCCAATAGCCATCCTCGATAAATGCGCTATCCAACACAAAAAGTATTATTCAAATCGGACTTGTAGATACGGAGATTAGCGCGTTCAAACAAAACAAACTCTTCCGCTTTATATAATAGTATAAGATTTAACATGCAAACCTCACCTTATCCCTTCGTGGAACAAAAAAAGTCGTGACGTTACCTTATATTAAAGTAATACCAATTACAACACTGTCATGTTAAAATTAAAATCTTCAGTCCCGAGCTGGACGTGACCGAGGATACATAATGCACACAAGCTATACAAAACCATTTATCTTGGCCTCCGGTTGTATAATCCTTCCGTACATGCGAGGGTCTGATTATACTGGTATTGCATAGCTTAATGCCTGGAACTGCCCAAACCAGTTTATCATGGTTTAGCTTTGTATGATCTTGCCGTAAATACGACGGTCAATTTATACTGGTTTTGTATAGCTTGTTGTGTAGTCTACGTATTAAGTATTTATTTATTGTTTTGCATACAGTAAGTTTCCATAATGTTTTCCTGCACGGTGTTCATGTGATTAATTGAATTATTCAAATTGTGTGTGAAGCCCGTCTCTTTTAAGTCGATATTTGTTTTTGTACGAAAAAATTGATGGGAGTTTTATGCGGTTCTCTTTGTAAGAGGTAATTTATTTTTGGATAGCTTGTAGGTTTTTTTTTAAGCGGGGAAATTCATTAAATGACTGCTCCCGCCTGGGTGAGGCGAGAGGGAGTGTCAGACTCTTACTGACTAAAAACCACCCCGTTCCTTCCCCTGCACGTCGAGCCGGAGCCTCGGTAACTCGTTAGGTTCACCGCGACAGCTTGTAGGTTAGGTACGGTAGCGACAATGACGTTAAAAAAGGCTTTAACATGTCTTAAAACAACGACTGTGGCACTTGGCTACTATAGTAAAACATAAACACGTTGACACGAAGGATATCTGTTATTTTCTTAAGTCTGGTAACCCATTACACACGCACACATCAAAACCCTTTGACATTTTGGTGGTTCATTCATTTCTAAGGGATATTATGTCTGCCATATTTCAACGTCCTTGGGTAGCGAAGAGTTATTGGCACAAAGATGAGATAGTCAACCTTCTTTCTCTTTATTAGCTTTATTCAATTCATTCTAGGGTCATTAGTACCTAAACAGTTGAAACCACATTCGGGTAACTGTTATCTACTAAAAATCTACTTAGACGATGCGATATCATTAACAACACCATATCTTATGTTTTCACATAACAAACACACCTCTAGCGACCATACAGAGAAGTATTTATTCTCCTTAGATGGCGCCACAGGCGAGTTAAGTCCTGTCAGTGTACTAAGTTCTTTAAAACATCGAATTTTTTTAAGATTGGTTGCCTATATCCACCATTATGACACTCCTGATAGTTGAAGGTCATAGAATTGAAATGACTGGACACCTCAATGCTCAGAGCTCAATGGTCAATGATCACAACTAGTGTATTTACATTAATTTACATATTCGAGATTCTGTAACGGTCGCAGTAAGAAATACCTTTGTTTTTTGTCAATGGGTACGTTTTGAATGAGCATCTGTACGTGTTGCGTATACGTAATCAGATGAGATTTAGGCCTGTTGGTCAAGTGTTGTATAAAGGACTTAAATAATAAAAATCGGTCGTGATTACCTACAGTTTTGACTGTTGATACAAATTCTGATATATCTAACCTATGATTTACCAATCAGACCAGTCGTTAAACATTTATTGCCAATAGATCTTATAACTTATAACATTTTGACTTTGAAAAACTCATCAAACTTTTACTAAGATTGGTAATGTTGCTGTAGCTTCTTGCATCGACCATTGTTTTTGTCTCTGCACACCCAAAGGTCTGGCTGGAGGAGAATACCCATGACATTAAGCCCACCTTGTACATTAGTGTGTGCATGAAGTCTTTTAAAATAAAATAATGTCTACATTTTACTAAGCTGTCGGCACTGCTACTATCAATAATAATTAATTCAGGCGTACCGCGTAGCTGACCAGCAAATTTTTGGAAGGAGTTCACGCTAAAGCAAATGGAATTTGGCTAGACCGAAAGGACCTCTACCTATAATCACCATCGCAATACCCACAAAAAGGTCCACTGCTGAACATATAACATACCCCCGATGACTTCCAGATCTGCCGGTATGAAGTTACTCCAAATATTGAAGTAGGCTCAGCTCTGCAGTATTTGCTAACGAGTACAGACCTAAGATGTATTTCCCCAAGCGGAGTAGATCTAATAAGTATTCCTGGTGTCACGCCAATATTGAAGAAAAACAGGTTCTTATTCGGGGCAGATTTTTTTAATAAATACTTGTTTTGATGTAGAAAATGAATCTACTGTTGGGAGATTGCAAGTACTACTTTCAAGTGAGAAGTACCAATCATGATTTTTCGGTTGGTTTATTTTTTTTATTATCTGGCGAAATCACTACATACCTAGTATAAAACAAAGTCGCTATCCGCTGTCTGTCTGTCCCTATGTATGCTTAGATCTTAAAAACTACGCAACGGATTTTGGTGCGGTTTTCTTTAATAGATAGAGTGATTCTTAAAGGAAGGTTTATATGTATGATACATGCATATTGCACCCGTACGAAGCCGGGGCGGATCGCTAGTTTTCTATAAAACGATGAATGGGTAGTCTGAAGTTCTTATAAAATAAATATATTATTTTATTTTATTCCTGAGGGGTTAAAAGGTGTCTTCAAGTCCCGAGCGATTAGGTTGCTTTTGTGGGCGTGCTCCATCGTAGGCCGCAGCATCGTGAACCATCAGGCAAGATTGACGCCGACCCATTTCCAATGAGTTTCTTAAGTATGTCTTTGACCTATACAACCTCAAGAATAAGGTTGAACCCGGTGTGTATTGTGTTTAAGTAACTTGAAATGCAGCCGTCAGAACATTGCAACTACAATGGCTGAACAGCGGTCAAAAGTTTAACTTAAAATGTCTGTTGGTTCTTGACAAATAGCTCGTTATGTTGTAGTTCAGGGTTGAAAGACTTCATTATTTCATTATTTAGAAGGTCTCAGACAGCAATGTAAGGTTTTCCTTACTTAAATTATATTTAGAACCTGATTTACAATGTCCGACTGAAATCATGTGATTCTGAAAGAAAATTATTCGTATTTTTCGAAATAACACAATATCACGCCTTTTATCCCCGAGGGGATAGGCAGAGGTGCACATTGCAGCACTTAATGCCACTATACAATGTAACACCCACTTTTCACTATTTATGTTATGAGTCCCATATCATAGGGTTTTTTAACTGAGATGTTTTTTAAAACCCAGTAGTACTTTGCCCGACCCGGGTATCGGACCCCTGCAGACATATCACCAACACAACTGAGTCAAACATTGTGAAGCAAGCCTTTTAGGGCCAATTTATCAATGCTCAGATAAATTTTAACTGAGGAATAACCTTTAATATTTGAAAATTCTTCCATACTAAAAACGACAAAAGAATTAACTGATGATGGAAAAATCGGCCCTTAATTTTTCAATATTGTAGGCAAGCGAATTTACAGTTGTACATAATCCTCTCCAATTTCATACAGTCAGAGACGACAAAATTAACTTCAGCGTTTTAAATCCACAAATAGTTGGCTAAAGCTTAAACTTTCATAACACAAATTGGACGAGGGATAAACAGCTTTGAAATGGATAAAATTTCAACAGCTGTGGTGAACCAACTTACTGGAATAACTTACATTTTAAAATTAAATTGATGGGAATAAATGTCAAAATGCTGTGACTTGAGTAGTTAGTAACAGTGATATTATTAGTTCAATTGTGATGGAGTTACTCTTAACTTCTTATCTGCCGGCATATGAGACACAATAGAAACACATACGCTCCCGGCATGCCAGGGGTTAATACTGTTAATAGTTAATAGTAATAGGCCAAAAAATACTTATTCAATATGATACGTAGCTACTCGGTTGTGCTTTTTTTATCTCTTCATTTATTTAAGAAAAATAAGTAAGAAAAATGAAGACATGATCTTACATCTTCATATTTTATACTCAAAAATGGTATCAAATACATCATCATTGACGGGACTTCAGCACCGAAACGGAGACTGTCAACTTTACCACGCTCCGATTAACAATCGACTGACAAGAGCAGCGGGAGGAGCCGAGGAACACGATTATATTTACACCAGTATCAAGTTCAAGGGGCTGGGCAGAGGTCGAGCGGTGTTTAGTAACGATTTTTTTTATACTTGACTGGCGAAACAAGAAACCATTCTCGGGCTAACTCAATAAGCAATCCTATTGGCATTAAGATAATCTAATTTCAAATAACAATGCATCTATAAAACCTCCTTTGTTAGCTACGAAGCCACACCCCCTGGTATAAATTATATATTTTTCGATCACTGATCTATTGGGGGAAGTAGAGCGTGGAACAAACAATATGACTGTAGCTATACCAAATTATCCGTAGCAGAATGATTCTGAACACTATGGTATAGACCAGGGTATAAAAACCTTTTCATATCAACGTGCATTTTTTAACGCTTAATAAAGTCACAAATGTGCTTTAAATATTTTTTATGTACTTTCTAAGATTTAGACACCACTGTCAAATATACGGTGAAGGAAAACATCGTGAGGAAACTTGGGCTTATAATTTCTAATTGTAAGTTTGGAATCGCCAACCCGCATTGAGTAAGCGTGGTGATTGATGCTCAAATCTTTGTGTGAGAAGAGGCCTTTGGTCAGCTGGGGGCACTTGTAGGCTAATGATGATGATACATCTGCAACACCAGAGGCATCACAAGTATGTAGCCAGCCGAAACTAGCAGTAGTGATGTGCAAACCACTGGTTCACCATCTCTGGTATAGAATAACCGATTCGTTATAGATAAATGTGTGTGACATTAGGATTTTCCTTTAAAACGGTAAGTAGATAAGTTGGAATTATCTGACAAACTGAACTAACTGCTTCATATCACACATCAACAGCCTATAAGTGGCCACTGCTGACCAAAGGCATCTTATTACACAGAGAAGGTTTGAGCATTAATCAGCACGCTTGCTCAATGCGGGTTGGTGATTTCAAGCTTATAATAAGAAATTATAAGTCCACGTTTCCTCACAACTAAGGAGGAGGCGGAGCGCGTGAGGGAACGAACCTCCTAACGACCCGACCGTCGCGAGAGACACTCCGGGCGTCAGGAATCGCGAGACGATCTCCGGACACCGCAAGCACGGGCCAGCGGACGGCAAGCACGGGTGACTCGCCGCCTGACCAGAACCAGGCCCGAGCGTACGGCGCGTCGCGTTCCGCGCGCGCGGAGCCATCAGACCACCACAGATGGGGAAGCCGTGGAAGACTTAACGAGTTACCGGGGCTCCAGCTCGAAGTGCAGGAGTAGGAACGGGTTTTTAGTCAGTAAGAGTCTGACACTCCCTCCCGCCTCACCCAGGCGGGAGAAGTCATTGGATGACTTCCTCCCCTCAAAAAAAAAAGGTTTCCTCACAATGTTTTCCTTCACCGTTTGTATAATCTTGAACAAAGCCAGTTTAAAGGGGTTTGCATAATCTGTAAGCTTCATAAAGGACTTGGGGTGGGTTCGCAGTTTATCAATAACTCATGCCTCATCATGCTTCTCTACATACGACAATTTGCCATAATCTCTTCGCTTAGCAGACAGGTAGGTCGTGGTGCCACGGAGGTTTAAGACGCCCGCTTCTCATGCATGCGGGTTCGAAACCTACCAACGGTAAGTACCAATGTCACTTTCTCAGAGTTATAATGTACTTTTTAAGATTATCTAGACACCACTGACAATCAGTAAAGGATAACATCGTGAGGAAACCTGGTCTTATAATTTCTAATTATAAGTTTGTAATCGCCAACCCGCATTGAGCAAGCGTGCTGATTAATGCTCAAACCTTCTCCGTGTGAGAAGAGGCTTTGTTCAGCAGTGGGTATTTATAGGCTGTTGATGATGATGATGATTAGCAGGCAGGTTGCAGAAGGCAGTGTTAAATCCACCAGGCTTATCATCTCAGAAAACCGTCTCAAAAAGAAAAAAAAATACACTAACAAACTCTAAAACAGCGATTGACGCACAACTAGGGTTGTCAGTAAATAAATAGCATGACGAAGTTCATTACAATCCGTCGATACAAACGTGACTAACACGGCTTGGACCGCTGCCAACCCACAATACAGTCCTTACGCATCCCTACTAACTTAACATACTGCTAACAAATTGAAATTTTCATTGAACTATCAACTTTGGTTTGCTAACCCTATTGAGGATGTATCTTTAAAGAAAATTGCACCTTACCACCACACAAATTAAGCACAAAATTGCTTGTCCAATTTCAAACTCCACCATCCCTGTATTCACATGCTGCATTGCATTTTAAACCTTAATGCACTCAGTGATTAGACTGCAAAAAGCCTAAACAAACTACGAGCATACATAAGACAGCTTTTCCTTTGACAAATTCGTTTAGTTGGAGCGCATAACAAAATTGTTTTCGTTGATCCCATTACCGATAGCACATAGGATTTTAAACTCAAACACGTGGAGAATAAGGGTGATATTTGGTTGTTTGTCGGTATAGTTTACTTAACTTTTTAATGAGCTTTTAAAGTATCATTGTTATAGTATATTATGACATTATATGTACTAGTATTAATGCCATGTTTATGACAAACCTGTCATAGACACATAACAGGCTGGATTTACAGTTTCCAGTCAGTTTAGAGAGGGCAGAGTAGATTTAGCAATTATATCTTTCAGGATACTAAGATTGGACAGCCAATGACTCATCCTTGTTGAAACAAGTGAATTTATTTCTGCAAATAGGCTACAAGGCAGCACTTTTACACGTCAATTTTATCAAGCGAACGATGGAGGTCGACATTTCCTAACTGACTACTGCCGAAACAAACTCAGAAGTCTGTCTCTTTTAAAGTCCAGACAAATATGTATAAAAGATTATGTGTGAGAACCGTGCAAGTTCTTTCTGTAGAGTGGCCTTTTGAGGAAAGAACCACAAGAGTTTGAGCGGACCCGTTCTGAAGGCAGTACGTATGTGTCGGTTTACAGTCAGCTCAATTGAGCTTTGAAATTGTATATACGCAAGTCTGTTAGTCGCTGAAAACGGGTAGGCAGAGGTTCACGAGACGTCTCATTTAAACCCAAGGAAGGACGCTGAAACGCTGGATCACCTGATGGTAAGCGATCAGCGCCGCCCATGGACACCCACAACACCAGAGGAGTCACAGGTGCGTTGCCGGCCTTTAAAAAGGAGAACGCTCTTTTCTTGAAGGTTTGAAGGTCGTATCGGTTCGGAAATACCGCCGACGACAGATTATTCCAGTTTTGCTGTGCGAGGCAGAAAGTTACGTTAGAAGCTCACAGTTGTGGCGTGTGTCTTATGTTATTAGTTTATCTTTAGTAAGAGGTTGTCATACTTATTGCAAAAACTCTGTTTGTAAATGCACCCACAAAATAACAAAATATAATTGATAGTAAGTAATCAAAGAACTAGAGTTACCGACATAGCTCGAGAAACTGCAAACTAAAGTGGCAATGGGCAGGCCATGTCGCTCGACGGACTAACGGCAGATGGGCCAGGAAAGTCATTAAGTGAAGACTACGGACCGGAAGACGAAGCGTGGGCAGGCCTCCCGCTAGGTGGACCGACGCCATCGCCAGAGTTGCGGGGAGCCAGTGGATGCAGGTAGCGAGTTGTCGTTCGACGTGGAAGACCAAGAGGGAGGCCTTTATCCAGCAGTGGACGTCTTTCGGCTGTTGATGAAGCAATCAGGGCCACCCATGGACATACACAACACTAGAGGATTTACAAGTGCGTTGCCAGCCTAAAGCATTATGGAATTAGGGCTCCGGTAACAACATTCACATGAGAAAATACAAATTAAGTACTATACTAAAGGAAAAAAATTGTATCTGACATGAACAAGGAAACAATAACAACAATATTGCCATCAATACATGAGCTATTGGCAAAGGTACACATGGCTACATAACAAGCTATACAAAACCAGTTTATCATAGTCTAGCTTTGTATAATCTTTCTGTACACCCAAGGGTCAACTTATACTAGTTTTTACAGCTTTATGTGTACGGCTACCAACTAGGCCATTTGTAAAAACTTTCCTGTAGTTATCGGTGCCTGGTACCATCTTTGCATCGGCCATAATCGACTATCAAAACGGGGAAAACGTCACAATGAAAAGGTAGTCTATTTATTGATATTTATAGCTTAGCAACACGCTTGTAGAAAGAGATAGAATACACTAATTTAGGTACATCATCATCAACAAACAGCCTATAAGTGCCCATGCCCATGGCTACTGCTGAACAAAGGTCTTTTCTCAGCCGGAGAAAGGTTTAAGCATTAAACTGTCAAACACCAAGCGGTCACCAGTGACCGCGACTTATTGTTCTTTAATTGTGTCTATAAAACGGGTACTCGACGAGTTAATCACTACGCTTGCTCAATGCGGGTTGGCGATTTAAAACATGTGCACTCTAAAAATTTGCCTAAAACTAAGAAAAAAAATAAAATATCCTACTATGTTATAAATGCGAATGTTTATATGTACTCACTCCCTTACACAAAAACAGCTAAGGAGGCGCGTCGCGTTCTGCGCGCGCCTTAAAGAGGCATCAGACCACCACGGATGGGACCCAATAGGGCTGATGCTGATTCGGAGCCGCGGAGAACTTAATGGGTTACCGGGACTCCGGCTCGAAGTGCAGGAGTAGGAACGGGGTGGTTTTTAGTCAGTAAGAGTCTGACACTAAGGCGGAAGAATTCGTCGATGATTTTGCCCCTTAAAATACAACACAAAAACAGCTGTAGGGATTGAGATGACATTTGGGGCAGGGATAGATAACGGTCTGGAATACATAGGCTACTTTTCATCCCAGACTGCGGGCGAAGCCGCTGGTAGAAGTTACTTGGACATAATTACTATAACCACTAGGCTAGGCCGACGACAACAGAAAACAGTTTAAATAACTAACAGTAAACGCAATTACACGAGACAAAATAACAAATAAACGTATATAGGGCATATTATAATATAGTAAAATTCATAGAAATGACGGACGATAAAAAATTCGCATTGCAGTTACGTAAAAAAACCTTTGTCGGTTTTCATTGAGGCACAATAAACAGGTAGAAGAAAGAAGTACAAGTATATAAAGACAACAATTTCTTTTATAAACTTCGTTAAAAGTTACAACCCCCTCTTTGTTTGAAATCGGTTAATTAATATACTAAAACCTTCTCCTAAGTGTAACAAACACTTTTCTGAAAACCACATCAAAATCTGTTCAGCCAATCGCGAGATTATCGTGAGCATACATGCATACAGGTCAAACTGAGGTCCTTTCTTTGAAGTCGGTTAAAAATGGTATTTATACAGGTAGGTGGTTGGCGAAAAAAAAAAGATAATATGGTATGGTCATCAAGATTAAAAGTGTGTACCAAATATCAGATCGATCTGTCGTCAGGCAAGAGTGTAAAACTCCAATTATTAAAATTTTACCCAAACAAGTCAAAGCATTTATATTTAATTAATCCTTAATTAGGCACTTTGGAAACGTCAAAATTTAATTGTCCGTCCGTCCGTCAGTGAAGCGTGTTTAAGAAACGGCTAATACTATAAAAATCATTAGGGAAATATGTTTGACAATTTTTTTTAAGATTTGACCTTCTGCCATCGCTTCGTACCAGGTAACAACATCACAGCCATGGCTGGAGTGCATTGACCTGGTGGAACGGAGACGTTTTGACGCTACACTATCGATCGACGTAGACAAGGGAATGGAATTATTTATTATTGCTATATTTTAGCCTGTGACTTCGTCCGAGTTAAATTTAGCTATCTTTGGAGGCATGTTGAGAAAGACTGAACTGACTGACACCTTGAAAAATGAGTTTTTTAATAGCGAAATATTGTTCGTAATCGGTTCAGTAGTTCAAGAGAATGTTCCGGACAGATAAAAAAATCTTCTTTATATAATAGCGTTTTCGACCGTGTTTTATAAAGAATAGAAGATTCGTATCCTGTATGACTATCGGTATTAAATAGGGTAGTTTCCTACATTTTATTTTTTATGTCCACCTGGTACATTAATTTAAAACTTTAGACACGTATTTTTTCTTTTCTCACAAAATTAAATACTTTCGACGATATATCGATCGATTGATAATTTGAAATATCGTGTGACGTCACAGCGTGCCACATTTTGTAGCACGTTATGACGTAACAACCTCCCACTCCTCAACTTAGCGCTATTTTATCTAAGTATTGCAACTTAATACGAGAAAATAAAAAATACGTGTCTAATATTTTTTCATTATCAACTGACGGACTAATTAGATTTTTAATTTCGATACCCTGGAAACTGCTCTGTCTATGTTACTATCAGCAAAATAACCCTTCTAATGGCGAGCGACTCTCAATGTTCTATTCGGTATAAACAGACAAACAAACAGAAATATCTTTTCTCTTAGAAGTGTAGATTATAAATTATTTATTACCTTTATGCAGCGGAAGTAGGTACTTCAAACTTGAATATCTTTGCTATTATCAGAATTAGAATATGAATATTCAAGATAGTTTTATGGTTATTTCTACAAAATCTATTTTAGACCACTTGAAGACGTTGTCGTTTTTTGTTTTAGACTACATCGTTGGCCGAGTTGTCGCAAGTGCGACTACCGGACAAGGGGCTCAGGTTCAAACGGTGAAGGAAAACATCGTGAGGAAACCTGGTCTTATAATTTCTAATAGGGTAGATGCTTAATTTTTATTTTAATATCTGTCTGGTAGATTATTTTAAATCATTAGACACGTATTTTTTATTTTCTTACAGAAACTAATACTTTCGACGATATATTGATTTCAAATGTCGCGTGACGTCACTTCTATGTACTTTTTATACGTAGAAATGACGTTTTAGCCCCCACTCCGAAACTTTGATTCGTTTTATCTAAGTATTGTTTTCTTATACGACAAAATAAAAAAAATACGTGTCTAATATTCTTTCATTACCTAACTTACGGACTAATTATATTTTTAATTTTCATACCCTGTCATCATCCCAATTATAAGTTTGAAATTGCGTCCCGAATTGAGCAAGCGTACTGATTAATGTTCAAACCTTCTCCGTGTGAGAAGACGCTTTGCTCAGCAGTGGGCATTATAGGCTGTTGATGCGTGTGAGGTACGCAGAGTATGAAATGAGACTCCAATGCTGGTTAAGTATAGAATGTTTTTATTTCGAAAATATTCTGACTCAATCTATATATATAAAAGAAAGTCGTGTTAGTTACACCACTTATAACTCAAGAATGGCAGAATAGATTTGATTGAAAATTGGTAGGAAGGTAACTTGAGCCAGGAGACCGCCATAGGATACTTTTTAACCAAATTTTTTTTTTTTTTACTTTTTACCGAATTTCACGAACGGGGACGGGAAAAAATGGGATTACGCGTACGAAGTCGCGGGCAGAAGCTAGTTATTAATACATTGTAGTTACACATAAATAGTTTAAATTACCCTACGTACGGTATTATCTGTGAGGGTGATATTCCGTTACAATGTGTGATGTAGTGTCCGAGATTGAGATCACAGTTTAAAAGGTTCAGGTTTATCAGAGGGCGCTGATGCCAGGTCTCTATCAAATGTGTTTTACGATGCCGTCACCGGAGAGCGCGAGAATTAGGAATTAAACATTGTATCAAAGATATAGTCTATAGATAAAAACATAGCCCTCTTTCTTCCGTAATCGGTAAAAAACGAAAGTAAGGATTTAGGCCTAACCTTAATGAGAGCTCGACGAAATTGTTACATCGAAATTGAAAGATTTAGCGTAAAATTAAACTGTAGTGAAAGGTTTGGTTTAAAATTAAATGAACTCTATTTGTAACAACTTTCGAGTGGACAAACAAAGAGGGGTTTCTTTATGGGATTAGCCGGTAGACGAGTTGACGGATCACCTGATGGTAAGCAATCGGTGTCGCCCATAGACACCTGGAACACCGGAGACGTTACAAGTGTAGTGTAGTGTAGTTAAAGGTTTGAAGGTCGTATCGGTTCGGAAATACCGCCGACGACAGATCATTCTACAGTTTTGCTAAACGAGGTAGAAAGCTACGTGAGAAGCGCACAGTCAACCAGTTCGTTTGCCTCCTATTCCAAAAAAAAAGAATTGATTAGGCTGCCGTAGAAATACAATCAAAGCGTCGAAAAATACTTATGTATTATATTAATCCCGGTTGAAGAAGTATGAAGTTCTCACAGCCCATTATAGTCCAGTCCAGCCTCCTTTACATATAATCAATTGAAATAATTTTTAAGACTTTGACTGCCAATAAAAAACTGTTGAAGATAAATCCTCCGCTAACGCCGGTCACCGGTGACCCCCATGGCGTTCAACGTGTTAACAGAGTTTCTCAGACAGTTTGACCTGTATGTATGTTAGTTTGTGCGCGTTAATCTCGCGATTGACTGAACCGAATTTGATGCGGTTTTCTGAAAACAGTTTGTTACACTTTTTTTAAGGGGTGAAAAATCATCGAATGACTGCTCCCGCCTGGGTGAGGCGGGAGGGCGTGTCAGACTCTTACTGACTAAAAACCACCCCGTTCCTTCTCCTGCACATCGACCCGGAGGCCCGGCTCCGCGACAGTTTGTTACACTTGGAGAATTAGTTTTGGTATATTGATATTAAACAACTTCACAGAGCGTTGAAGTAGGTTTTTTGAAACGATGATTCTTTGACAACTAAGAACCAGTAATTTAGACAGAATTGGCTATAAATATTAATTTAAAACATGCTAAAATCATCACTTTCACATTCAATATTAGCGTGATAAAAATAGCCAAAAGAAATCGCACAAAGACGGACAAACATTGCATTTTAAGAACGAAATACGGTCAAGTGTGATTTCGAACTAAGACATGAGAATAGGGAAGATGCCTAATTTTTATTTTAATGTCCGTCTGGTGGATTATTTTAAATGATAAGACACGTATTTTTTTTTTTCTTACAGAAACGAATACTTTCGACGATACATTGATTTGAAATGCCGCGTGACGTCACTTCTATGTACATTTTATACGTAGAAATGACGTTTTAGCTCCTAAACGTTGATTCGTTTTATGTAAGTATTGTTTTAATATACGAGAAAAGAAAAAAATACTTGTCTAATATTTTTTCATTACCTAACTTACGGAATTTTTTTTTTTTAAACTTTGCCCCACACTATGATTTTCTCCTGTGTCGTGGGTGCGTTTACAAACCTACAACTTCACATACACAATGACACCCAGACCCGGAACAACAATTTGTGGATCACACAAAGTGTTGTTCCGTGCGGGAATCGAATCATCCCAATTCTGCATAGAATATAATAAAGATATCGTCTAGATTTCAACCTATGTTTAATCAATTCACTTATTGATAATTTAGCAAACATAGATACTGATCTTCTTCCTAATAATATAAATCTGAAACTATGTGAGTTTGCCTATATGTTTACTACTCAATCGCGACAAAACGGCTCAAGGGATCGAGATGACATTTGGAACAGGGGTAAATTATAGTATGAACAAA
The DNA here is from genome assembly GCA_902850265.1 of Spodoptera littoralis. NCBI lineage: Eukaryota > Metazoa > Arthropoda > Insecta > Lepidoptera > Noctuidae > Spodoptera > Spodoptera littoralis. The sequence goes on from LR824557.2 coordinate 6,746,935, forward strand.
ACAGACTACTTTTTATCCCACGGGAAGACGGGAGAAGTCACTGGCAGAAGCTAATAAATCACAATAAGTTAGACTTCAAATTCTAATTTCAAAGAAAGATATGCAAACAGAAAACATGCCATAGATTGGGGCTAACACTATCCGATTACCACAAAAACCTACGCAACTCCAAAACATACAATACACAAGTAAAACCACGAGTAAAATCCTAGTATATTTGTACAAAACATTACGTATGCACACTACAAACCAACAGACGGACAAACATGGGCGCGCCGTGGTAACGTTGTGGTGAATTTTTAATATATGTATTGAGTTTAGTGCACACTGGAGGATACGCGCGATGTGTTTATAGCTTAGCACTGCTCGACTTCTTTTTATCTTAGCGTGATGTTTTATAGCCTATAGCCTACCTCGATAAATGGACTACCCAATACAAAAACGATTATTCAATTCGGAGCAGTAGTTTCAGAGATTAGCGCGCTCAAACATAGCTTTATAATATTACTAGCTGTGCCCGCGACTTCGTCCGAGTAGAATGACTTCTGGCAGAATGTAGGCTTTTGAATAGCGTAGTTGCCAGGGTATGAAATTAAAAATCTAATTAGTCCGTCAGTTAGATAATGAAAAAATATTAGACGGAAAAGTTAGTTTTTTTGTTTGTTTGTTTGAACGCGCTAATTTCCGTAACTACAAGTCTGATTTGAATAATTCTTATTGTGTTAGATAGCGCATTTATCGAGGATGGCTATAGGCTATAAAACATCACGCTACGACCAATAGGAGCTGAGCAGAGTGTGTGAAACCGCGTGGAAGTAGCTAGTCTCGTATAAAGTTACAATACTTATTAGTATAGATAGCCCGTTCCGTCGATATTCCGTCATGGCTGAGGCGAGAGGGAGTGTCAGTCTTATTTACTAGAAAGAAGTAAGAAAATAAAGAAAAAATACTTTATTTCACACGCTAAAAAACAAGTGACATGTGTAAAGAAAGGAAGAAAGAAAGAAAAACTATTTATTTTGCTACGACACACAACAAGAATTTAGAACCACACAAAAAAGCCTAATGGTGCGTCGCAGCGCAAAAGGCTGGAGCTCAGCTTAGTGTACATTTGTTATTATATTAGTAGGTACTGATGGATACATGTTCATGTCTCAAGTCTGCCGTGAAACGGGACCAGTTCAGCATGTGCAAGACACGGCCTTGCGCTGGTATTTTACTGGCCCCTTAAGTGACTAGACACCACACCGTTCCTACTCTTGCAAAGAGACGGCGCCGCGGTAACTTATTGCACTTTATCCTCAATCCCGGGGCTCAGTTTATAGCTTTGAAGTAGAATTTGTATAGTCTAGCTTGTTTAGACATAAACAAGAAGTTAGTATTACCGTATGTTTTCGTTTGTTATCTCCCTAAAGGTGGAGACTGGCGTTTCTAGTATGGCTACTGTTCGTCTAGGAAAAGCTACAGACGCAATACTGTAAGTGCTGAGAATTTTGAAATCAAAATAAGCTGCTAGCTAGACTATATTATATCACGCTACGACCAACAAGACCCCAGCAGTGGCTTAAATACAGTGGGAGCTAGTTTCTCAAAATAATAGCTTTATTTATTTTTCATTTTAAACGCTTTATGTATGTACAATCGTACGCAAGGTGGACTTAATGTCGTGAGCATTATCTATCACTCCGAACTTAGGGTGATGCAGAGAAGAGTAGGTATACGGTGGGGGGCAAGAAGGATCAAGGAACAATGAATTTGAGTGTAAAATCGAAATTAAGACAAACACAGGTTGTAGGGCTCGTAGACAGAACTGCGATGCGAATTCGCAACGCAAAAAATTACGATGCGAATTGCTGCGATGCGATTTCGTGCGACAAGGCGTCTCCAAAGGTGGGTACAAACATACAAAAATTCTAAAAACCATATTTTTGGCTTCGGGATCGATTGTAGATCACGCCCCGAGCATTTCTTTTATAAAAATATTCAATGTACAGTTTTCACTTTCCTACGATTTTATTATATAATAATAATATGTATAGATTATTATAGCTCTCACTACAAAACAAACTTAAAATGAGTATCCATGTTGTCCAGCCCATGTTAATACTGAACGCACTTTAAATGCTTACATGCTTAATTATCTGCACGCTCGTCCCTATGGGAGGTAAGCAGGACTTCAAGTATTTGTTTACCGTTAAGTAAATTGGTTATGCTTAGTACCAGTGTTAATTGCTAATAGGATTAACTATAAATCGTTTTATTAGTTTATACGTTGTTGTGGTAGTTTCATGCTTCAAAGTCAAAGTCAAATCGTTTATTTCAATTAAACCATAACTTTGTAGTTTTGAAACGGCAACAAATACAAAATAAATAATAGTCTTTCTGTCATTCCGTCAGTGAAGCTAGGTGAAGCTAGGTGCTCATTCCAAAATGTAGATTCGAATGAAGAAGAACGAGCAAGAAACTCCATTCGTTACTCTTTTAACAAAGTACGTATATGTTCTACAAACACTCGTAAACTTCGATTCGTTATATCTAAGTATTGTTTTACGACAAAATAAAAAAATACGTGTCTAATATTTTTTCATTACCTAACGAAAAAATATTAGACACGTATTTTTACGAACTAATTAGATTTTTAATTTTCATACTGTGTCATCATCCCTATTGACGGTCCATAATGCCTCCCGCCATGGGAGACAGACGCGTATGTATGTATGTAAATTATCCATTATCTATTAACAAACAATTCTCACACTACAACGGCACAGTCAATATGTCAGTATGTTTGTAGGTGTGTTCGTCACTAAAACCGTTACTATAAATACTATGTGACACCATTTCTTTATATACAATACTTATTTCAGTTTTTTGTTTTACCGGTTTTGTATTTGAGTAAGTTGATTGCAGTGGAGAGGTATCGGGTTCAATTCCTGGATCGGGCAAAGAATCATTGAGTTTGAAAACCCCATAAAAATCAGTTCAGACAATCGCGCACACACATACATCACGCCTTTTATCCCCGAAGGGATAGGCAGAAGTGCACATACGGCTTAATGCCACTATACAATGTAACACCCACTTTTCACAATTTATGTTATGAGTCCCGTGTAATAGGCATATACCGGGCACAATTCCAGACTCCGTGTTACTACTATGAAATTTTTTAAAAACCCAGTAATACTCGAACTCGAGACTCCTTGCCCAGCAATAGGGTAGGTGCCTAATTTTTATTTTAATGTCCGTCTGGTAGATTATTTTACAGAAACGAATTCTTTCGCCGATATATTGATTTGAGATGTCGCGTTACGTCACTTCTATGAACATTTTATACGTAGAAATGACGTTTTAGCCCCCACTCCTAAACTTTGATTCGTTTTATCTAAGTATTGTTTTATTATACAACAAAATAAAAAATACAAGTCTAATATTTTTTCGTTACCTAACTTACGGACGGAATAGATTTTTAATTTTCATACCCCGTCATCATCCCGATTGCATACACAACGACTACTTGACCTCAGAGGCAGTAAAACGTATTACCTAGACAATTATACAAACGGAGCGTGTCAGCAGCCGATGCAACATTCCGTCAGTCATTCTTCCACGAACAAAGGATGTCCATTCATTGAATGCAAATATAAGCTGTACGTATTTACAGCGATACAAGATACGGATTGTGCAAGTCGACGATTGTAATAGTAATTAAACTGCGTTGTGGCTTTTCTTATGGAATAAGCCGGTAAACGAGCAGACGGATCACCTGATGGTAAGCAAATCGGTGCCGCCCATGGATATATGACACACCAGAGGCGTTACAAGTGCGCACCGGCCTTTCAGGAATTAGGAATTTGAGGATTGTTGGGTATTCGAGGATTGGGGAGTTTGAGTAAGGGGGTAATCGGGCCTCCGGTAACTACAATCACGCGACGAAACACAATACAAGTGTTGTTTCACGTCGGTTTTCTGTGAGCCGTGATATCCCTCCGGTCGAGCTGGCGCATTCGTTCCTAAGCATGACTCTTCCACACTTAATTTTTACACAGACTTTTTACTGTCTGAATAGATAGGACAATATAGATGAAAGTTTTTTATTTTTCGATAGAGAAGAATCATCCAATGACTTCTCCTGCCTTGAGTATAGGCGAAAGGGAGTGTTAGACTCTTACTGACTAAAAACCACCCTGTTCCTACTTCAGCTCTTCGAGCCGGAGCCCCGGCAACCCGGTAAGTCCACCGCGGCTCCATATCGGTATCAGCCCTACTGAGCTCCATCTGTGGTGGTCTGATGGCTCTTTGAGGAGAAAAAGGGATGGGATAAACACTTCGAAAGTGTTGTGACATTTGTGACTTCTCGTATTATTCTCATAGACTAAATAGTTAATTAGGCTTAGGGGTTAATTAGGATTATAGGATAGGTTATTATAAGGGCTAGATTAGCTAGGATAGGGTAGGATACCGTTAGCGTGTAGTCATTAGGATTAGGTAGTCCCGTACAGTAGGATTGTGGCGTTAAGCTACTATCCCGCTGTACAGGTGACGAAAGAACCGACTAAGAGACTATACATTTGAAAGAGACTAAGCAGAAGTGGTCGCCTAAAACCCGATCTTTTTAAGCTGCGACCTTTAAAACACCTGCCAAACGTAGAGAGACCTATAGCCCATATTCCTGTAGAGTAGACAAAAGATACTATTGATAATATAAAAATCAATAAAACAATTAAAATCTGTTAATGTAAATTCCCAGACACAAAGTTCGCAGCTACTATGCAGAAGTCTACAATACCACTCGGCGAGAGTACCTACATGCACCTTTGCACCCGAATACCATATCCAGTGGCACAATCTACCAGCCCTTCCTGTCTTTATAAGCGTCACAATGGATTGATTAACTCCTATTGTGTAATACTGACGCTAGGCTGACGTCTCACTGTATCACCACACCTTGTAGGCTTCATAATACCTGATTGTCTAGTAATATGGTCAGCAATATAAAACTAAAGTGACTATCCGATAGTCAATCATAAGGTCATGACGCTACGTCGACTGCACAGGAGATATTGCAATACACAAGTATGGCAATAGGCTCACCCTCTATTACATGGGAGTCATAACATAAATAGTGATAAGTCGGTGTTACATTGTAGTGGCATTAAGTGCCGTGATGCGCACTTCTGCCTACCCCTCCGGGGATAAAAGGCGTGATGTTATGTTACTTACGAGAGTGAGGGAACAGTACGTTATGTTACTTACGTTACTTACGTAACATAACGTACTGTTCCCTCACTCTCATGATGTGGTTGGACGACCCTTCAGTGCTGATTCAAGAGCATAATCATTATCAACATCGGCCACTGCTGACCAAAGCCTCTTCTCGCACAGATAATGTTTGAGCATTAATCACCACGCTTGCTCAATGCGGGTTGGCGATTTCAAACTTAGGTATAATTAGAAATTATAAGCCCAGGTTTCCTCACTATGTTTTCCTTCACCGTTTGTCGGGGTGTCTAGATAATCTTAGAAAGTACATATAACTCGGAAAAAGTAACATTGGTACTTGCCGTTGGTAGGTTCGAAACCAGCTCTCTCATGCATGAGAATGCATGAAGTGTCTTAAACCTTCAGACCACCACGGCATTACAACACACGACAAGAACATATTTAGGGGCTTTCAAACATTATTGAATTTTCAATACGAATTTTTTTGGAGAAATCCCAGCGCTATTTGACCGACCAACAACGGCAACCACTATCGCTTCAAATCTTCAACACTCAAAATTCTCAGTAGCCAGTCAATGACTGACAAATGTAGGTCAATAGGCTCATACATGACATGAATTTCATTATATAATTGTCGAAAAGACACCTATATCAACATCTTGAAATATTTCCTTCACATGTCACTACTCAAGACTCGAACTTACATAAGCAAAACATCGCTTCATAAGCTCCTTGACGTCGACCTTGCTTAGGTTTCGGCTCGATCGACTTTACGTAACAAACTGGTATCAAGCTAGAAGCCGTACTAATTAAATTACTTTTAACCACGTTAATATATATTTCCAAGTCATGTATCGAATTTTTGTATTAGTATTACCGTTAGTCATATGACCTGGATATTTGAAATAGACCGGACAGCACCGCTTTCTGATAAACCTGGACCATCTAAACTGGGATCCCACTTACGAAACGTGGAGATTATGTGCAAACCCTTCTTATGTAGAGAAGAGGAGGCCCACCGTCTTTTTTTTTTTTTTTTTTTTTTTTTTTTTTTTTTTTTTTTTTAAGGGCGGAAAATCATCGAATGACTGCTCCCGCCTGGGTGAGGCGGAAGGGAGTGTCAGACTCTTACTGACTAAAAACCACCCCGTTCCTTCTCCTGCACGTCGAGCCGGAGCCCCGGTTACCCGTTAGGTTCTCCGCGACTCCGAATCGGCATCGGCCCTATTGGGCCCCATCTGTGGTGGTCTGATGGCTCTTTGAGGCGCGCGCGGAACGCGACGCGCCGTACGCTCGGGTCTGTTTCTGGTCGGACGGGGAGCCACCCATGCTCGCCGTCCGCAGGCCCGCGCTTACGGTGGCCGGAGATCGTCCCGCGATCCCCGACGCCCGGTGTGTCCTTCGCGATGGCTGGGTTGCGAGGAGGCAGCGCTTCGCTGCCTCACGCGTCCCGCCTCCTCCTTAGCTAGCATGACTGCTTCGCAAAAGGAGGAGACGGCATCCCAGTCCCCCTCGCTCCGCATCATGGCCTGCACTAGGCCCGGACGCGAGAGGTCGCCATCGCCGATCACTTCCCTGAGGGCACGGCGGTGCTCAGCCCACGCAGGGCATTCCGCTACGGTGTGTTCCACCGTGTCCTCAGGGCGGTCCTCGCAGTGATGACACCCGGGCGTTTCCTCCCGCCCCATCAGACACAGGTACCTCCCGAAACTTCCATGTCCGGTGAGGACCTGCGTCAGGCGGTAGGTGAGGACGCCGTAGCGTCTCTCAAGCCACTCCTCAAAGAGGGGACTTACCGCTGCAATGGCAGCGAGCCCAGCCCTCGGTTGCGACAGTCGTTGCTGCCATTCCGCCATGAGATCGCGCCGGAGCTCATCCCGCCACGCACTTATCTGGCGCGGCAGCGGAGTTTCGCCCCGGCGACGTGCCTCCGCGCGCATGTTATACACGCGCGCGAGCACCTTCGCCTCCAGATCCCACGGCGGTAATCCGGCAAGGAGGTTCGCCGACTCCCCAGCGATCGTGCGGTATCCGCGGATCATTCGGATCGCCATGACCCTCTGTGACTTGAGCAGCGTCCGAGCAGGACGCCGCAACAAGTTCGGCGCCCAAACAGGGGCGCCGTAGAGGGCCAGGCCCACCGTCTAACAGTATACTGTAACGGACTACTGATGTGTGATTAGCATTTTAAACTTTAATATAGTAATACAATCAGCCAGTATATATCAGTACCATTGCCGCAGCGAAAGATCAAGTGGATGAAGTGATGATATCCTTTGTGTGGTTGCTAGATATTGTATGTGAATGGCTAAAGATGAAAGAAAGAAACAAAAACCGTTTATTACGCCACGGCATACACGTAGACATCAATACAAGATCGAGTTAAGGGGCGTACTGTAGATAGGGAATGAGGAGGCCTATGTTCACAACAAGATGAAGGAAACCTTGCAGACTGATTGTTCTATGAGACTGTTTGTTATGACCATGATTTTCCACTAGGTCCTATCGGCTAGGTACATTTGCACATGTCAAGATAAGTATTGAGTTAAAGAAGTCTACGTCCGCACACAAGATAGAACAATAGATGAACTAATCAATGACAAAAGGGGCGATGTGTTGATGACACAAGGTCGACGCAACAAACACAAAAATTATGCGCAATGACTACTGTCAATATATAGCATTTAATCATTATTTAACAATTGATAAATATAAGACACCTATCATACTGATAAGATCATTATTTTGAACGATTACGTAAAGTTAATATCGCAAAATTCGTGGGGTTCTAGGTGGGTATGTTGATTTATGAACCACACACGATTATCATGATTTCTCTAGGCATGCCACAGCTACTTTTTTTGGATGAAATCCTTCAAACCTTCAAAAGGCGCCTAGCTTTTTGTAGGATAAAAGACAGGGACTTTGACATAGCTATCCAGGATTCATTTTAAATTTGACCTTTGCTACACTAAATTGGCATCAATAGTAGTATTTTTAACTTCATTATTATGTTTTCGGCTTACTCATATAACTGTTTGACGAGGAACTCGACTAGTTAGACTAGACTAGTGAGCAGCATTTCGCGGCACGTGACGGACGCGCGGCTGCTTCTGGCTGCTCGACTCTGCTCATGAATATGAGCCTCTAGCATGGCTTGAAACTAGTCGAGTTCCTTGACTCCTCCATTTTTAACTTTTATCTCCTACTAATCCACAAGTAATAATATCATAAGCTTATTTTAAACTCTTCGGAATTTTTTTTTTCATTCTATACAATTGGGGCTCGTCAGCTAAAATTTGACTGCCAGTTTTTCCACACACTTCAATTTTAAAAAAAAAAAAAAGTCTTTTGGTCTACTTCCCATAAATGACAACTTAGAAAAATCAGTTTTGCTTCAAAATATACAAAGACTGCATTTTTTTGCACTAACGTTCAAGGTCACCTTCCAGCCCGCATCACCAACATTTTCAAGGTTCCCTCAATATTGTATAATGTTGATAAATACACTTCCACTTTATCATATGTTTTCCGATTTTACCATGACTATGTCAATTAAAACGTAATTAGTTTCTGTAGTGTGACGTCAACATGATTTGACATTGATAATATGAAACAATCTGTTGAAATTTATTGATTACATGAATTATAATAATGACGATTTTGCTAGTTTTTTTATTAACATAAGATTAAACTTAAGGTCCTCCAAGGATTTCAGTGTGGGAGAGCCATGCTTCGGCACGAATGGGCCGGCTCGACCGGAGTGATACCACGCCCTCAAAGAAAACCGACGTGAAGCAACGCTTGCGTTGTGTTTCGTCGTGTGAGTGAGGTTACCGGAGGCCCAATTACCCTCCCCTTCCTCAATCTCCCCAACCATCCTAATCCCCAAAAGGCCGGTAACGCATTTGTAAAGCCTCTGGTGTTCCAGGTATCCATGGGCGACGCCGATTGCTTACCATCAGGTGATCCGTCTGCTCGTTTACCGCTTTATGCCTTAAAAAAAAGGATGCAACGGTCCCCGGAGCTGCGGACCACCTAACAGGTCATCTGGGGCTCCAGCTCGACGTACAAGTAGGAACAGGGTGGTTTTAGTCAATAACGCTGAAATACACAAACGCTACTCAATATTAACTCGTCGAGTACCGGTTTTATAGACACAATTAAAGAACAATAGGTCGCGGTCACCGGTGACCGCTTGGTGTTTGACAGTTTAAATCGCGCTTAAGTATAATTCTGTCACTACACATTCTTTGTAAAACAGACAGACATGGCACGATATTTAATTACAACTTCAAATTGAGTACCCTTTCAGTATACGAGCGTACGACTTTGACATTAGCTTTCGTCTCACCCAAGGCGGGAGAAGTCATTGGATGAGTTTTCCCTCCACAAAAATAGGGTGCATAATGTAACACACACTTTTCAGCAGTTAACCAGTTACTAGTCCCATATAACAGGACGAGAAGACGGATCACCTGATGGTAAGCCATCAGCACCGCCCATGGACATCCGCAACACCAAAGGAGCCACAGGTGCGTTGCCGGCCTTTTAAATTGAAGGTTTGAAGGTCGAATCGGTTTGGAAATACCGCCGACGACAGATCATTCCACAGTTTTGCTGTGCGAGGCAGAAAGCTACGTGAGAAGCGCACAGTTGTGGCCTGCCAAGTGCCAACTATCTATATGATGGGGATGCATATACTGTGTCGTGAGGGTCGATGGCGTAAAGATGCGGCAGGTATCAGGTCAAACAATTCCTCAGAACACTCTCCGTGGTATAAGCGATAGAAAATGCACAACGAAGCTACATGTTTACGCATTGCCAAAGTTTTCGTTTTTATTCAGAATTTTATACATAATATAATACCAAAAAATTCCAATAACCCTTTACCTGGAATCGAGCCCGAGACTACTTGCTAGACAGTCATAATTGCGACTCGATAAAGAGCCAGTCATTAGTTCTATTTCGACATATTGCGTCGTCACCATTCCAGGTACACGTACAAATAATAACTATGTCCCTGATAAATCTTTATCTAACGGTATGCTATGTTTACTTATGTTTTTGAGTGCAACGTTTAAAGTCAAGTGTCTTGATTTTTATCAGAACTTTTATCTGATAACTACTGAAAAATTTGACCAATGAACTTGGTAAAGGGTCAACTGTTAAGACTAGGAAGTTCAGCACTTCAAATTAGCTTATGACGATACCTAAGTACATGTGTCGCCTGGACAGTAAACCTCGCTACATCCTTGTTGACTGGACATCTACACTACATGAGCTGCTGTTTACATGTGAACATTAGCTCATGGCGATACCTAAGTACGTGTGTCGCCTCGACAGTCAACCTCGCTATATCCTTGTTGACTGGACATCTACACTACATGAGCTGCTGTTTACATGTGAACATTAGCTCATGACGATACCTAAGCACGTGTGTCGCCTGGACAGTCAACCTCGCTACATCCTTGTTGACTGGACATCTACACTACATGAGCTGCTGTTTACATGTGATGACACCACAAATTAAGTTTTAAGTAAATATCTGCAGTATTGATGAAATAGCAGCACTATTTGCTCGATGAAAAACATGGTTGACATTAAATTGCTTGCATTTCATTATTATAGTAGGACTAGGTCATCCATAGTTTGCAAAGATGACTTATTGACAACTGACTTTTCCTGCTTCGCTTGCATTAAAGCAAATTGCAATCAATTTGTCAATCGAGCCACGATCAAATCGAACTTTGTGTATGTTCGGGTTCATTATTTTTGTAGGTCTTTTTTTTCTAAGGGGGGAAAATCATCGAATGACTGCTCCTGCCTGGGTGAGGCGGGAGGGAGTGTCAGACTCTTACTGTTTAAAATCCACCCCGTTCCTTCTCCTGCACGTCGAGCCGGAGCCCCGGTAACCCGTTAGGTTCTCTGCTACTCCGAATCGGCATTATTGGGCCCCATCCGTGGTGGTCTGATGGCTCTTAGAGGCGCGCGCGGAAAGCGACGCGCCGTACACTCGGGTATAAGGATAGATGAATAACTGAATTCATTTTATCATTACGATAGGACGCTATGTAGGTACATAAAAAAGTAGGTACTTTTATCTTAGATAAGAATCTAATCAGACAAATCATATGCATCTCTCGATTTTCCTCGTACGCATTTTACGCATTCTTTTTACGCATATACTCACGTTTTTATCCAATGTCTATAATAGTAGGCAGTAATCACGGAGTGTTATCTACATCTACAACTATTATTATTACACACTGTTTATCGTTTAAGTATTTAGCTATAATTATTTATAACACATAGCCGGTTATGAGTAATTTCCGAAACGATGCAAAGTAGGAACGGAGTGGTGTTTAGTCAGTAAGAGTCTGACACGCCCTCTCACCTCAGCCAGAACGCGAGGAATCGTTTGAAGATTTTCGATCATTCCAATAAGGTGGTACTTTCTATAAATACATTTTAAGTGATTCTTAGTTTTTTTTTAGATTTCAGATTAGGTAGTAATTAGAAAGTAAAAGAGTCTGACACTCTCTTAACTCCCTCCGGCCTTACTCCAGAAGGAGTCATTTGATTATTTTCCATTCTTTAAGAACCAATTGATTACTTTTCTGTTAGAGTAACTGGCGGTTAATTAACGAGACCTATGAGAGGTTATTATGTTTTCGGCTTACTCACGTAATTATTTGATGAGGAATTCGACTAGTTTCAAGCCATGCTAGAGGCTCATATTAATGAGCAGCATTTCGCGACCCGCGACGCGGCGACTGTCGCGCTGCTACTGAAACTAGTCGAGTTCCTCGTCAAATTATTGCGTGAGTAAGTCGAAAACATAATAATTTATTTAGTATGTCTCAGGAAAGTTACAATACAAACCTATGAGACGTCTACAATATCGCGGCCGCCGCTTCGCTACCCGCATAATTCGAGTTAGCGGGGGGTAGCCTATCTATTCCCGTTCATACAATTTAGCAACTGAACTCTAAAAAACTAACCTGTATTAATCCGTACATAATTTTGACTACCATTTAAATAATATTAGAGGTTATTATGTAAGGTTTAGGATGCCAATGTAAATGATAACTGCCTCATATGAATTTAAAATTATCTGAATTAATAAACAACTTTTTATATCTATATTTAGATTGTAGGTAGCTAATCGTACATGCTTGACGAACGATAACACGTAGATTGCTTTTAGTTGCCCGGATTTTTTTAAGGGGGGAACATCATCGAATGACTACTCCCGCCTGGGTGAGACGGGAGGGAGTGTCAGACTCTTACTGACTAAAAACCACCCCGTTCCTTCTCCTGCGCTTCGAGCCGGAGTCCCGGTAACCCGTTAGATTCTCAAGTTACAGTCTATGTAGTCATTGATAAAAATGCAATATTGTACCTACATATAAGAGTAATAATAAACAGAATAAGGCTGCACGATAGACTAGACTGCAGTGGCTGGGCATCTGGCTGCCGCACAACGTGTCGCGGGTTCGATTCCCGCACGGAATAACTATTTGTGTGATCCACAGGTTGTTGTTCTGGGTCTGGGTGTCATGTGTACGTGAAATTGTATGTTGGTAAACGCACCCACGACACAGGAGAAAACCCAAGTAAAGGACAGCAAAAAAAATGTTTGTTTATTGAGCGTCTCTCGCTCTCTAAACGTTAAACTTTAGCGAGTTTAGATTTAAGGCCACACCTATGTAAAATATCACTAAATATACGTAAAATGGAAAACATTATTTATATAGTATAGGTCAGACGGATCACCAAATGGTGAGCAATCGACGTCGCTTTTCGAAACCTGCAACACCAGAACCACCAGAGATGCTCCAAATATTCATAAGCCTATAAGTGGCCACTGCTGAGCTAAAGCCTATTCTCACACGGAGAAGGTTTGAGCATTAATCACTCAATGTGGGATAGCGATTTGAATTATAATTAGAAATTATAATTCCAGGTTTCCTCACGATGTTTTTACTTCACCGTTTGTGAAATGGTGTCTGAATAGTCTTAGAAAGTATATATAACTCGGAAAAAGTCACATTGGTACTTGGCGTTGGTAGTTTTCGAACCGCACCCTCATGCATGAGAAGCGGGCGTCTTAAACCTGCGGGCCACCAGGACGCAGAAAGACTACAGATAGTGAATACTTATAGCCTGGAAAACAGTAACACGATTGTTATCTACGATTCATAATAGTTTTTCATTGTAAAAGATAGTCTATAGTTCGATAGTTGATAGAAATTACAATCACTCGTAATATAGATAAGCCGCCACGTGAATCTATCGATACCGTAGACACAGCTGTTACATCACTACATAGGTAGTATAAAACAAAGTCGCTATCCGCCGTCTGTCTGTCCCTATGTATGCTTTTTTTTCTTAAGGGCTAAAATCATTGAATGACTGCTCCCGCCTGAGTGAGACGGGAGGGAGTGTCAGACTCTTACAGACTAAAAACCACCCTGTTCCTTCTCCTGCGCATACGTACGCAGCACGAGCCGTATGTTTGCTTAGATCTTTAAAACTACGCAAGGGATTTTGATATTGTTTTTTTTTTAATAGATAAAGTGATTCTTAAGGAAGGTTTATATGTATACTACATGCATATTGTACCCGTGCGAAGCCGGGGCGGGTCGCTAGTAAAATGTAATTAGATACTACCTATGTCCACGCGATTTCACCCACTCTGGTCGGCTCCTATTGAACGCAGTGTGAGTTTTATAGCCTATATCACTCTATCTAATAAAAAAACAGCATCAAAATCCGTTGCGCAGTTTTAAAGATCTAAGCATACATAGGGACAGACAGACGGCGGATAGCGACTTTGTTTTATACTATGTAGTGATAATCGTATGAGAAATGCATACAAAGTCATAGACGAAAGCTATTTACAACACTTGTCGACTTGTGTTTATTAATTTTGGTACTAATTTACGTATTATTTAATTGATTTCTTACGTAACTCAGCGTTCAAATCATCTTATATAATTTTGAAGATTATATTTATTGCTTAATTAAATGTGTTTTGATAAAAAAGAAAGTTTATTCAATATTATGCAGTCAATAGTGATGTTCATCTAAATACTAGCTACTTTCCGCGCGGTTTCACCCGCTCTGCTGAGCTCCTATTGATCCTAGCGTGATGTTTCATAGCCTGAACGCGCTAATCTATAGAACTACTGGTCCAATTTGAATAATTATTTTTGTTCAACACACACCAGTATATATAGTGCATTAATCGAGGAAGAGTATTGGCTCCATACCATCACGCTACGACCGATAGGAACCGAGCAGAACTAGTTAAAGATATACACCTACATAACATTAGCAACAAAATAACAAATAAATATGAGACTTGTATTTACTGTACCGTAAGCAATTATTAATTTACTACAAGCTGTAAAACATATATAAGAAAAACTATTCCATTTGTAAAATAATAAATGAAAACAATCAACACATAATAAATCTATTTTCTTTATACAGCAATAATTGGGATGATGACAGGGTATGAAAATTAAAAATCTAATTACTCCATAAGTTAGGTAATGAAAAAATATTAGACACGTATTTTTTTATTTTGTCGTATAATAAAACAATACTTTGATAAAACGAATCAAAGTTTAGGAGTGGGGGCTAAAACGTCATTCCTACGTATAAAATGTACATAGAATTGACGTCACGCGACATTTCAAATCAATATATCGTCGAAAGTATTCGTTTCGTTTTCGGAGATTTAATTGGGGAGATTGGGGAAGGCGAGGGTAATTGGGCCTCCTGTAACCTCACTCACACGACGAAACACAATGCAAGCGTTGCTTCACGTCGGTTTTCTGCTCGGCCATTGTATCACTCTGGTCGAGCCGGCCCATTCGTGCCAGGCATGGCTCTCCCAATTAATTACTGAGAAATTACAAAAAGCCCAATAAAACCTAAGTTACACTTGTTATAAACAATTTAGTACCTAGTTAGCACTTAGTAACAATAAGGTAATAACACAATGGTATATAAGGAAGGATAATAGTCATTTAGTAATATTTTAACCTCCGTAATTAGGACAAAATATAGATGTACTAATGTCGTGGTGGCCTGGATGTTAAGACGCCTGCTTATCACGCATGAGGCTGCAGGTCTGAACCTACCAACGATAAAGTACCAAAGTGACTTTTTCTGAGTTATATGTACTTTTTAAGATTATTAATAGACACCACTGACAATTGGTTAAGGAAAACATTGTGAGGAAACCTGGGCTTATAATTTCTAATTGTAAGTTGGAAATCGCCAACCTGCAGTGAATGTGGTGATTAATGCTCAAACCTACTTCGTGTGAGAAAAGGCTTTGCTCAGCAGTGGACACTTATAGGCTGTTGATAACGATAGATGTATGTACTACCTTTTTGGGCAAGTTGCAAAACTGGACTAGACTTAGTTTTCAGTAATTTTAGAACTAGGTAAAGAAGTAATTTCGAAACCAAACATTACTAGATTAAAATAATATTTAACCAGTACAGTTAATTATTTAATTTTATAATCTGTTTCTGACTATACTAGATAGATTCATATGTATGTATGTATGGTTCAAAAAGTACTGAACTGATATTAATATTTTATGTATTTGTTTTTTACATTTAGGCAAAAAGTATGCAGGTAAAACCCATAAGGAAACATTGTTTATTATTTTTCATGCCATAAAAAAATAAAAAAGTTGTTATAGTATAAGTATTTTGCTTGTCTTATTTATAGAAAAAATGTAATAAGTTTATTCTATCATTCATGTTGGATTTGATGTCAATTCTTATATGATATCATTCAAATTAGATTCTGACCCACCCATGCTTCAAGCTGACCTAACCAATGATAGCTTAACCATTTTAAACAATTTTAATAGCAGTTCTGAACCAACAAATACTACTCTTTCACAATATTTCACAGACATTGACATAGAATTACTGTTCTAAGAGCTTTTGACATAAAATTCTGACTAAACAAAAACCAGTTTTAGAATTCCTAGAACGAAACCTTTCCTTCAGCGATACGGCACGATTCTTTGGGAAATAATCGAAAGAAATGTATCAAAACAATAGAACCATTATACAAGATAGAATTTCGGTGAAATATACTTTCACCGGTTGCCAAATTCGATTGTTATCTTCAAAATTCTTAATGTGTATACCACAAAAAAACGAACAAGTTTTTGACATTCTTTTTATAGTTTTTTCTAACTTAACTTTACACTTACCTGAGTTAATTACGCGCGAACGGACGTCAGCAATGCTATGAAATCACTTAAACAACCTGAATTACGATAAGGTTTAGATAAAAGTAAATATTGTTACGATCTTTGTTGCGAGGGTCCGCGAGTACAGGCACACAATATGGTCACCGCGACACAGTTGCTCATGTGATATTTACAGCTGATGTGTAAAAAATGAACAAACAAACACGCACGCAACACAGTTTGAGCAATATACACTACGAAATCGAGAGTTCGTTATAATATTGTTTATTCGATCGGTTGGCAATCGTCACGAAATTCTTTTGAATTGATTGATTTGGTTGTTCCATTCATATTGGAGTAGTTCATTCGTGAGTTATTTGAACGAACGAGTCACAGATAAAGCAAAATAGTTAGAACGAATGAAACATTTTAACGCGTTTATGTTAGCGGTAATACTTTTACAAATCAAACTTATTTCTTTGTGTTTCTCTAATTATTTCTGTATTTATGTGATTGACTAATATGATAAAGATAAACAAACGTGCATGAGTAATAACTACTCAATGCTGAAATGAGTCATACAGCATTCGTATTCCTGGAGATTTAAAAAACACTATCATGTTGTCTCCTTTGTCTACGAAGTGACAGAATAGGATAGCAAGCATTATGCTCAACAACTAGCTTTAG
Source organism: Spodoptera littoralis (assembly GCA_902850265.1). Taxonomy (NCBI): domain Eukaryota; kingdom Metazoa; phylum Arthropoda; class Insecta; order Lepidoptera; family Noctuidae; genus Spodoptera; species Spodoptera littoralis. The sequence continues at coordinate 6,764,075 of LR824557.2, forward strand.
TAAATAATTTTATTGACATTGTAAACCAGTTTGTTTACGTCTAATGATAAATAATAAGGTTTTCAGTAATTTATTGCTAATATTATAGAAATATTAGTCTTAATACTTATGTTTAGCTCGTAATCTATAAACTAAAGTCATCGCGCGTATTTACGAATAAAAAATTAAAAATATAACCTAAAAAATGGAGGAACCAAGTGATAAGCAGAATACCGAAGAAAAAATCGTGTTTAAAAAGCCTGTACTCTTCGGTCGTATTGGAAAACTGCCGAAAAAGGTCAAGAATGATTCTGAAGAGGCGACAGACAATGAAAATCAACAACAGGAGCAAAACAGTTCGAAAACATCGCGATCAAACGAAAGAGGGAAAGATTCAGCAATGATAGTAGCAAATGATGTGTTATCAATGCCAATACCTTATAAGGAACCAAAATGGTCTGGAATTTGCCCTGACGGTAAGTATTAGAAGTAATTTTTCACACACGGGACCACAAGGTCTTTTGTAGGGCTTGCGAAGAGTGGAAAAGAGCGGCCTAGTGACCTGTTAGACTTTACTATAAATGAAATGTAACTAAAACAGACTGGTCTTATTGTTACGATACATATATAAGACTCTTTCAATGTGGTTTTAATAAAGACCATAAACTTCTACATAAATCTAAAGAATATGTGTGTTTTTCCTTACATAAAAGTCATATATCCAGCCAGAAGGGGCAAGCGCACCTATTTGATTGTTTGTTTGTATTAGCTGCAATAACTTCTGAACATTCTTCCGAAAGTTTACTATTTAGGCTATATATCAGGCTATTTTTCATCACCTTATATTGAACCTCGTTGTAGAATTTTATGTCTATTCGACTTTAGCCGATTTTTATACCAGATATTTAAGGAGTTTGGAAGATTCTGAGGAGTAACTTCTGAAATATCTCACAATTCTTCTATACTAATATCTATCAAATGTGAATTTTATTCTACGGTTAAGAATTAAGGTAATCCTCATGGGTGTCAAGCAGAAGAAACCCTAGAAGAGGTATTTAAAAGGCTCGTGCTATACTGGAGCACGAGAGGCGTAGTCATCGGGGAGAAAAGGCTAACAAACCTCCATTTAGCTGATGACATTATGGTCTTCTTCTCTTCAGCATCAGAATTATGATCAACAAACTAACTGGAGTAAGCCCTGAGGTTGGATCGAAGATGAACATGTCGAAGACCAAACTAATGACTAACAGTTCGAAACATAGGTTAGAAGTAAATGGAACAGAAATTGCATACGTCCAAGAATACATTTACCTGGGCCACTCTTCCATTATCACTGAAAAGGAAGCTTATGGACCTGTGTATTCTGCCCATCATCACCTATGGTGCTCAAACCTGGTCTTTGACAATACATCAAAAGTCCACACTCAGGGTTTGCACGCGGGCAATGGAGCGCAGTATCTTAGGAGTCTGATTATCGGACAGAATAAGAAACTCCAAACTGCGGTCCAAAACTCAAATTGCTGACGTTGGTCATAAAGCTGCAAGCTTACAGTGGAACTGGGCTGGTCATGTCTGTGAGTGGAGCTCACACAACGTCAATAGACGTCGCAGTAGGCACAGAAGGAGATGGCGTGATGAACTGGACGCCAATGAGAAGGATTGGCCACAGAAAGCTATAAGAGATGAGTCGAAGAAAGCCTTTGCCCTGCAGTGGGACGACCATGGCTAAAAGTAAAATAAAATAGTTAAGAATTAAGTGATCATTGAAATATTGGTTTTTCAGTTGTAGAGATGTTCAACAGTAGAGATCGTGTCATTGACAATATCATTATGTATTTTACAGGTACAGACTATTCCCTGGAGGTGTTAAAGTCTGGGATGATCGTTGACAAGACGGATTTGACAAAGAGAGCATTCTATGTGTTCGGACGATTAAATAATTGTGATGTGATGATGGCACATCCTACTATATCCAGGTAACCAAAGTTGGACCATTTATGTAAATAACACTGAAATACTGAAATGTCACTCAATTTGAAGTCGTGCTTAACCTGTTGAAATTCATTCCCTAAATTTGTTCATACAAAAGTAGTCTCTAAACATTGGAAATAAGGTCAATAATGTACTTAGTGGTGAGCAGTCACCAGTGACCGTTTGGGGATATGTGGGTTAAGTACTACTTAAAATTTTGTATCCTTTTGCTATAAGGCCGGACTAATAATAAGGCACTTTTAGAATTTGATTAGTCTTCTATATGAATAAAAATGAATTTCCGTTAGGCCCGCTAAAACTCAACGACTGAACCAAGTTGGCTAATTTTGGTATTGAAATGTTCATAGAAGTCCAGGAAAGGTTTCAAAGGTGAGAGAAATAAAGTTTGCCGGGTCAACTAGTTAAAAAATGAAAACTTCTATACTTGAGCTTCTCTAAACTGTTTCCAAAGAGTACACTCCTATGTAGAAGATAATAGAAATTAAATTCATTCTACACTGTTGTTGATAGTCTATTCTAGATTGCCTCGTTTGCGCAGTGGTCCCAAGCCCAGCCAGGCAACGGATCTCGAGTTCATTTTTTTAGTTTTATTTTATTCCCGGTTCGGGCAAAATATTACAGGGTTATTAAAAAAATTATCAGAAGAAGTAGCACGGAGTTTGGAATTACAATTATTTGGACAGATACGACAGACACTAATAATGCGACCGACACGACAGATGCGACATACGACAGATACGACCATAGGTCACCAGTTTGGTTGTTACATGAGTAGTCTGATGGTGTCGGGTATTTAATAGTGTAAATAAAAATCCGCCACACGTATTACCAAGTTTATTCAATGAATCCGACACACGTGTAGTACAGAAGGCACAGTAGGAAAGTCACAAGCACATAAATAAGCACAGCACAGAGATAGCGAGAAGGCAGTCAGTATTAGAAGTAATAAAGAATAAATAGAAGATATTTGCGATAGAAATAGCGTAGTTATTACAGCGTTAAGCAAGTAAAAAAACTATGTATGCGCGTCGTAGCAATATCTCCGCAAGACTGATTCGACAGGTATGCGCACGCGCATCGGTAAGCGATCATCGGTGGCTATCGATAGTTTTAACTATATTGGTAATTAGGGTTCAGTCGATAGTTTTACAATTATCGACTATCTATGGAATTTCTATCGACCTGGTTCTACCAACTGGTAAGGGAGTATTATGTATTCCGTACAAAATGTAAATACGTATATAAATGTATGTAGGCGTGTGTGTATAGATTTGTTAATTAAATGTAATTGTGTTACTTTTTAAGTTTAGTTGTAAGATGTAAATAAATTGCATAGTTTCTACAGTTACCCACGATTCGACAAATGCGACAGACGACAAATACGACCAATGCGACTGACACTACAGATGCGACCGACACGACAAATTCGACAGATACGACAAATGCGACAAAAACGATAGATACGACAAATCCGACCGACACGATAAATACGACCGGCACGACAAATCAGACCGACACGACAAATCCGACCGATACGACAATTCCGACCGACACGACAGATACGACCGATACGACAAATCCGACCGACGCGACAAATCCGAACGACACGACAAATACGACCGACACGACAGATACGACCGATACGACAAATCCGACCGACACGACAGATACGACCGATACGACAAATCCGACCGACACGACAGATACGACCGATACGACAAATCCGACCGACACGACAGATACGACCGATACGACAAATCCGACCTACACGACAAATCCGACCGACACGACAAATCCGACCAACACGACATACACGACCGATACGACAAATCCGACCGACACGACATATACGACCGACAAGACAAATCCGACCGACGCGACAGATACGACCGATACGACAAATCCGACCAACACGACAGATACGACCGATACGACAAATCCGACCTACACGACAAATCCGACCGACACGACAAATCCGACCGACATGACAAATACGACCGACACGACAGATGCGACCAACACGACAAATACGACCGACACTACAGAAACGACAGGTACGACAGATACGACAGACAATATTAAAACAATATTCAATAAACTGTACTCCTCAGATACCACTGCGTCCTCCAATACAAAGCGTTCGCTGAAGAAGGCGAGCCTCCCTGTGGCTGGTACCTGTATGACCTGGGCAGTACACACGGCACCTTCCTCAATAAAGACAGGGTGAAGGTCAGCCACTACACCAGAGTCAGGGTGGGACATCAGATCAAGTTTGGGAATAGCACTCGGACTTATATTTTGTTGGTAAGTTTATACATTTAAGTGTGGGAGTGCCATGCTTCGGCACTGCTGGGCCGGCTCGACCGGAGTGATACCACGGCCGAGCAGAAAACCGACGTGAAACAACGCTTGCGTTGTGTTTCGTCGTGTGAGTGAGGTTACCGGAGGCCGAATTCCCTAGTCTCCGAATCCCCGAATCCTCCACAATCCTCAAATTCCCAAAAGGCCGGTAACGCACTTGTAACGCCTTGGTGTTTCGGGTGTTCATGGGCGGCGCTGATTCCTTACCATCAGGTGATCCGTCTGCTCGTTTACCGGCTTATGCTATAAATATATGTGTATGGTCGAAGAGGGCTTACTTTCTTGGGTTCATTTCCCGGGTCGGACAAAGCACTAGTTTGACGAAATACGATTAGTAATAACATGTAGTCTATGTAAGATGTATGGCAATTGGATCGCACTATTCAAAGGTCGCCTTTTACACCATACATACACACATAACTTCACGCCTCTCTCCCATGGGGGTAGGCAGAGACTATGGAACGCCAATTGCTACGATTCCTACATACCTCTTTCGGTTCATTAACAGTCATTAATCTTTGCATATATTAGGTAATCCTATGAGGTCTTTGCCTAAGTCACTCTGTAGGAATAATCCACTTTATGTTACAACTAGCTTTTACCCGCGGCTTCGCTCGCGTCGCAAAGGTTAAAAAGTAGCCTATGTGACATATACCAATACACACAGCGCCATCTATACCAATACTTTTGTTTTCCCTCGGGAATATCAAATTTTTCCGGAATAAAAAGTACCCTATTATTTAATCCAGACTTCTAACTTTACGTCTGCAAAAATTCAAAGCAATCGGTTTAGTAGTTACGGCGGGAAAGCGGAACAAACAAACAAACAAGCAAACTCACTTCCCATTTATAATAGTAAGAATTTACTTACTTATACAGTGATTTAATGTTATTTTACGCCCGAATACTCTTTCAGGGTCCGGACTTCGACACAGAAGGCGAATCAGAATTGAGTGTAACGGAAATAAAGCAGCGAGCCAATACTATGAAGGAAGAACGAGACAGAATGATACAGGACGCTATAGAACAGAGAGAGAGGGAGCGAAAGGAGGAGGAGCGACGGAGAGATGAGATGGGCATCGATTGGGGGATGGGTGAGTTAAAATTTACATTAGGGATGATGACAGGGTATGAAAATTAAAAATCTAATTAGTCATTCAGTTAGGTAATGAAAAAATATTAGACACATATTTTTTATTTCGATGTTTAATAAAATATAACGAATCAAAGTTTAGGAGTGGGGGCTAAAACGTCATTTCTACGTATAAAATGTACATAAAAGTGACGTCACGTGACATTTCAAATACATTTATATCGTCGAAAGTAGTCATTTCTGTAAAAAATAAAAAATAAGTGTGTAATGTTTTAAAATAATCTACCAGATAGACATAAAAAAAATTCGCAAGTCGATTCGGAGCCGCGGAGAACTTAACGGGTTATGGGGGCTCCGGCTCGAAATGCAGGAGTAGGAACGGGGTGGTTTTTAGTCAGTAAGAGTCTGTTCCCTCCCGCCTCACCCAGGCGGAAGAAGTCATTCATTGATTATCCACCCTTAAAAAAAATCATGACTATTTTATTATGGTTTTCGAAAACTAATTTTTATATTTCTCTCTCTTAACCCACAGGGGAAGATGCTGAAGAGGAGCCGGACCTAGCAGACAATCCTTATGCGGTCACAGCCAACGAGGAACTATACCTGGAGGATCCTAAGAAGACCCTCAGAGGATACTTTGAGAGAGAGGGACATGAACTCAACTATAATTGTGATGAGAAGGGCGTTGGGCAGTTCGTTTGTAGGTTCGTACATACATACATGTATTTCTTACTACATTTTTTTTTTTTTAAGGGGGGAAAATCATCGAATGACTGCTCCCGCCTGGGTGAGGCGGAAGGGAGTGTCAGACTCTTACTGACTAAAAACCACCCCGTTCCTTCTCCTGCACGTCGAGCCGGAGCCCCGGTTACCCGTTAGGTTCTCCGCGACTCCGAATCGGCTTCGGCCCTATTGGGCCCCATCTGTGGTGGTCTGATGGCTCTTTGAGCCGCGCACGGAACGCTCGGCGCCGTACGCTCGGGTCTGTTTCTGGTCGGACGGGGAGCCACCCATGCTCGCCGTCCGCAGGCCCGCGCTTACGGTGGCCGGAGATCGTCCCGCGATCCCCGACGCCCGGTGTGTCCTTCGCGATGGCTGGGTTGCGAGGAGGCAGCGCTTTAACCCGTTGAAATCCATCCCCTAAATTTGGTCATACAAAAGTAGTCTCTAAACATTGGAAATAAGGTCTATAATGTAATGTAATATTAGTGGAGAGTGGTCACCGGTGACTGCTTGGGGATCTATAGGTTTGTATTTTTTTTCCGTTTTATATTTATTTCAAATTACAATACTGCTTCATTGGCCGAGTGGTCGCAAGTGCGACGCCGGGCAAGGGGTCTCGGGTTCGTGTGACTGTCGGGCAAAATATTGCTGGGTTTTTAAAAATACTCAGTAGTAGCACGGAGTCTGGATATGTGTTTGAGTGAGGTTACCGAAGGCCCAATTAACCTCCCCCCTTCCCCAATCTCCTCAATCCCCGAATCCCCAACAATCCTTAAACTCCTAATCCACAAAAGACCGGTAACACACTTGTAACACCTCTGGTGTTCCAGGTGTCCATGGGCGACGCCGATTGCTTACATCAGGTGATCCGTCGGCTCGTTTAACGACTAAAGCCATAAAAAAAATTTGCTTAATTTTCAGGGTGGAACTTCCAATAGATGATGCTCGTGGTAATCCAGTGATAGCTGAAGTGATCCACAAAGGCAAGAAGAAAGAGGCTGTGATAGCTTGCGCGTTGGAGGCGTGTAGGATACTGGACAGAGCCGGGCTGCTGAGGCAGTCTAAACATGGTGAGTTTTTTTTAAACGTTGCCCCACACTTGGATTATCTCCTGTGTCGTGTGTGCGTTTACAATCATACAAGTTCACATACACATCACACCCAGACTCGGAACAACGATCTGTGAATTAAACAAAGAGTTGTTCCGTGCGGGAATCGAACCCGCGACACGTTGCACGGCAGCCGGTTGCCCAGCCACCACGCCAACCGTGCAGTCAATATTATCTCCAACTGTTCAAACCTTCTCCATATGAGAAGAGGCTTTGCTCAGCAGTGGGCTGTTGATTGCTATCACTAAAGACATCGTGGTGGCCCAGAGGTTTAAGACGAAGAAGAGTACAGGTTCGAAACCTACCAACGGCAAGTACCAATGTGACTTTTTCCGAGTTATATGTACTTTCTAAGATTATTTAGACACCACTGACAAACAAAGGATAACATCGTGAGGAAACCTGAGCTTATTATTTCTAGTTGTAAGTTTGTAATCGCCAACCCGCATTGAGCAAGCGTGGTGATTAATGCTCAAACTTTCTCCGTGTGAGAAGAGGCTTTGCTCAGTAGTGGACACTTATAGGCTGTTGATGATGATGACTAACACCACCTCTCCACGTGTGATTAGGTAGCTGATGTAATAATGAATAACATAAGTACTTTTATTTAGGAAAATTAAAAAAAAAGCTAAGTCCTAAAATTCTTATTCTACGCGAACGAAGTCGCAGGCAACAGATAGTCCTTACTAATATTATAAATCTGAAAGTGAGTTTGTTTGTTTGTTCCACCTTCACGCCGTAACTACTCAACCGATTGCTTTGAATTTTTGCAGACGTAAAGTTAGAAGTCTGGGTTAAATAATAGGGTACTTTTTAACCCGGAAAAATTGATATTCCTGAGGAAAAACAAAAGTATTGGTATAGACGGCGCTGTGTGTATTGGTATATGTCACATAGGCTACTTTTTATTCTTTTGTAACGCGAGCGAAGCCGCGGGTAAAAGCTGGTATAAAATGAATATCAATTTTTCTCTTTAAAACATGCACCTACAAGAATAAATAACGAATACTCCTAATGTTTTAGAATCTCGCAAACGCAAGGAGCGCGATTGGTCGGCGGATGACTACTACGACTCTGATGATGACACCTTCCTGGACCGCACCGGCAGCGTCGAGAGGAAACGGAAGCTTCGCATGCAGAAACATGGAGCTGCACCCGTGGAGGACGAGAAACCTAGGACTTATGACGATTTGGTGAGTCTAGAATAATAGTCGCGGAGAACCTAACGGGTTACCGGGGCTCCGGCTCGACGTGCAGGAGAAGGAACGGGGTGGTTTTTAGTCAGTAAGAGTCTGACACTCCCACCCGCCTCACCCAGGCGGGAGCAGTCATTCGATGATCTTCCCCCCTTAAAAAAAAAAAGACTAATATTAGATAGCCTATACATAGTCATACTTCGCGTCCGGCCCTAGTAGGGGTCATGATGCGGAGCGAGGGGGACTGGGATGCCGTCTTCTCCTTTTGCGAAGCAGTCATGCTAGCTAAGGAGGAGGCGGGACGCGTGAGGCAGCGAAGCGCTGCCTCCTCGCAACCCAGCCATCGCGAAGGACACACCGGGCGTCGGGGATCGCGGGACGATCTCCGGCCACCGTAAGCGCGGGCCGGAGGACATAGAGCATGGGTGGCTCCCCGTCCGGCCAGAGCGCGCGCGCCTCAAAGAGCCATTAGACCACCACGGATGAGGCCCAACAGGGCTGATGCCGATACGGAACCGCGGAGGACTTAACGGGTTGCCGGGGCTCTGGCTCGAAAGGAAGGAGTAGGAACGTGGTGGTTTTTAATCAGTAAGAGACTGACACTCCCTCCCGCCTCATACTGACTAAAAACCACCCCGTTCCTACTCCTGCACTTCGAGCCGGAGCCCCGGCAACCCGTTAAGTCCTCCGCGGCTCCGTATAGCCCATGGCTGGCTACGCCCATGTCCCCTGTGGCCACCATCTGCACCTGAAGGAGGCACAGAGTCATCTTAGTAGACCAGCCCCGGAGCCCCCACGGTGCCGCGCCTGTTACGCCCTTTAGAGAACTATGTGTCTACCTAGAGCCTCTGTGTGTAGTGCATGACCATTGTGCACCAAGTCAAAACCTGCAAAGTCAAAATCATTTATTTCAATTAGACCAGTAGCTGTATCCAAACGCCACTTAGCGCTTGTCTATATGTAGAATAGAAAACCAAATTATATGGAAATGACGTAAATTTTTACACTTGTCAGTGTCATCCCCATTTAGTTTTCTACTCTTTCTGTAGACAAGCGCTAAAGTGGCGTTTGGCTAAAGGCACAGGAAGGCACTTTTGAACGTCAAAACAAAATATTTAAATATTAAATAATAAGAAAAAATGTCAGTCTGTAGGTCAGTCCTCTAGTGAAGCTATCTGCAATAATATAATTACTCTTCTCAATTCACAGTTAAAAGAAATAGCAGAAATTGAAAAGAAGATAGCAATAGAAGAGAAGAACCTGTCAACATTGCGGAGTAGTTCCGCAGGGGGTCAGCAGAGCAGCGAGGATGTGGACGAGTTAGATCAATACATGAACAGTTTGAGCAAGCAGGGACAGAGTATGGCTACTAAAGCTGAGATATCTAGGACTAAGGTAAGGTTTAATGTGGTATTTTTCAAATAGTCATAACATAACATCACGCCTTTTGTCCCCGAAGGGTTAGGCAGAGTTGCACATTACAACAGTTAATGCCACTGTACAATATAACACCCACTTTTCACTATTTATGTTATGAGTCCCGTGTAATAGGGGGTGAGCCTATTGACATATACCGGGCACAATTCCAGAGTCCGTGCTACTACTGAATTTTTTTTAAAAGAAAGAAAGAAAAGACATTTATTTAGCACCAGGCACGATGCAGCATAAAAATAAAAAAAGACGATCCAGATGCCCAGTTATACTTTGCCCGACCTGGGAATCGAAACCGAGACCCCTTGCCCGGCAGTCCCACTTGCGACCACTCGGCCAACGAGGCAGTCTTTAATTAGACCATATTACAACTATATTCTTCAACAGATGACCATTCAGAAGTTGAAGGCGGATCTGTCAAAGACACAGCGTCTGGCTGAGCTAGCTCGGCCGGCGCACCTACCTCCACTCGTCAAGAAAGACACCAAGATACACATTAAACAAGCCAGCAACTCCGCTGTATATGGAAAAAGGTGAGATTTTGTCATTATCATCAACAGCCTATACATAGCCACTGCTGACCAAATGCCTCTTCTCACGCGGAGAGGGTTTTTGTAAGGGATGGAAATCATCGAATGACTTCTCCCGCCCGGGTGAGGGAGGGAGTGTCAGACTCTTACTGACTAAAAACCACCCCGTTCCTTCTCCTGCACGTCGTGCCGGAGCCTTGGTTGCCCGTTAGGTTCTCCACGGCTGCGTATCGGCATCAGCCTTATTGAGCCCCATCCGTGGTGGTCTGATGGCTCTTTGAGGCGCGCGCGGAACGCTCGGCGCCGTACGCTCGGGTCTGTTTCTGGTCGGACGGGGAGCCACCCATGCTCGCCGTCCGCAGGCCCGCGATTACGGTGGCCGGAGATCGTACGGAGAGGGTTTAAGCATTTGATGAATGCGCTTGCTCAATGCGGGTTGGCGATTTAAAACTTATAGTTAGATCAAATATATTAGAAATTACAAACTGTTGCCCGTGACTTCGTTCGCGTAGGATACGAATTTTAGAACGTAAGAAAGAAACAAAGACCTTTATTTCACGCCAAAAACAAGTGAGATATGTACAGATGTGTTATTCTACATATTAGTAGGAACATATTTTTCTTTCATTTTAAATAAAAGTTGTCTATGTTACTCCTTAAATCAGCTATCTGCCAATAAAAGTTCTGTCGGAATCGGTCCAGCCGTTCCAGAGATTAGTCAGTACAAACAGACAGACAGAAAATGAAAATTAAAAAATGTTATTTTGGTATGTGTATCGTATTTTATTCATATGCATGTAGTAAAAAAAAGCGGTATAGATAAGTCCAGGGTTCCTCACGAGTTTTCCTTTACCGTTTGTCAGTGGTGTCTAAATAATCTTAGAAAGTATATATAACTCGGAAAAAGTCACATTGGTACTTGTCAGGTTTCGAACCGATATACAGTAGCTTCATGCATAAGGAGCAGTCGTCTTAACCTACGGGATACCTACTAAACCTGGACTTATAATTTCTAAATTATAAAGTTTGAAATCGTCAACTCGCCCTGAGCAAGTGTGAGAAGAGGCAGCAGTGGCCACTTATAAGTTGATCCTTAAAAATAGAGTGTAAATTAACTAACAAAACATAAATATTCTTCTTTCCTTCTCAGATTAATACTGAAAGATGACACAGAGAAGAAAGTCAAGGTCAGAAGAGATGTCAAACAAGAAGAATCCGAATTTGTTGAAGAAATGGACGATGATGATGATGTTGAACATTCATCAAATAATCACCAAACAGAAGACAAGAAATTAAATACAGAAGGAGAAAGCAAGAATGACAGAGAAGTAAATAGAAATGAACAAGAGAAAGGAGATTCTAGCGTAGAAGAGGGAGTTAGAGAAGACAAGAGTATAAAAACAAAAATGTATGGTCCAATGCGTCCCCCTGAAAATTACGTAATACCTGAAGATTATTACGACCAGACTAGTGACAGAGATCTTCCTGAAATTGTGGAGAAAGAGACTTAGGAAACAGAAGTAAAACAACACTTGCGTTGTATGCAGCCTTTAGAGATACAATCCCCGTTCCCCCCCCCCCATCCCCATACCCCCAATATCCAAACTAAACGGCCGGCAACGCATTTGTAACTCATCTGGTGTTACAGTTGTGTAACCGGAAACCCGAACCCCCTCACCCCCTATACACAAATCCCCCCACCCCCTATACACAAATCCCCCTATTGGATATCATTCCCTATTGGTTATTCACAATCACTTAAAAGCCCGGCAACGCAGTTGTAACTCCTCTATTGTTGCAAGTGTCCATGGGTAACACCGATTGCTTACCATCAGGTGATCCGTCCGCGCGTTTACCTCTATCCCATAACAAACCATATCGTTGCCTACTACCTAACTAGAGGGACGCCGTTCTGTTATATAGGACCTTTTTATATGACTAGCTGACCCGGCAAGCGTCGTACCACCTCAAATTTGTTTTACCCGACTATTTTCTCATATTTTAAACCTTCCCTGAACTTCCACGATCATTTCAAGACCAAAATTATCCAAATTGGTTCAGCCGTTCTCGAGTTTTAGCGAGACTAAACAGAAATTCATACTTATATTTATGTAGCTGGGTCTATGTTTGTTCTCTATCTCGCCTGGTGGTAATGATGCGGCTTGCGAAGAAGCACGCCTATATAAGCAACCTATTCATTTGGGCCTTGAAGACACAGGTTATACCCTTCAGGAAACACAGACTATGGCAAGGAATTTTGATGTTAGATGATGGGACACATTTTCAAAAAATGTTTCGTCAAGTGAGTAAGGTTACCGGAGGATCAATACTCCCCCCCCCCCCTTCCCCCGATCTCCCCATAACTGAATCCCCAATAATAATCAATGTTGTTGAATTTTTTGGAAAATATAATACTTGAGTGACTTGTCGAACTCGAGGTTTCATGTTAAACACTGTTAACATCTGGATAATTTTAACTTAACAAATAGTTTGTTAATGAATTAAATAATTGTACAACTATATGGTTTGAATTTGTTTTATTTCATTCATAACTACAGTGAACTCGATAATACCTCTATACATCTTAACCTAGGATAGTACAATTCTTATTTAAAATTAATTATTATGTTTTCAGCTTAAAAAAGTAGAAGAAAATATATAAATATTTGTCTTCATCATCAGGACAAATTAATATATCTAATGAGACCAAACTCGATACTTATAGACAGTTCCATCAGCCACCTCCCGATTCCATCATCAAACCAGCTCGATGGCACCATAAGTATTGTTATCTAATCTACATACAATTACCAAGTTTCACGATGATACAACAGTAAAGGCGAGGGCCCACCGCGGGGCACGGAGAGGCTACGCACGTGTATGCTTCGCTTTGGAAGGAAATGTAAGTGGTTGTGTCCACTGCAACCCACGGAGAGACTACGTATGAATAGGGTAGACGACTAATTTTTATTTTAATGTCCGTCTGGTAGATTATTTAAAAACATTAGACACGTATTTTTTATTTTCTTACGGAAACGAATAGTTTCGAAGATATATTGATTTGAAATGTCGCGTGACGTAACTTCTCAGTACATTTTATACTAAGAAATGACGTTTTAGCCCCCACTCCTAAACTTTGATTCGTTTTATCTAAGTATTGTTTTATTATACGACAAAATAAAAAAATACGTGTCTAATATTTTTTCATTACCTAACTTACGGACTAATTAGATTTTTAATTTTCATACCCTGTCATCATCCCCATTGACGTCATTGACACATGCGTGGCTTGCTCGAATAGGCGGTTACATAGCTCACCGCAGTCGGCGTGGGTCTACATCTCCACTGGTGTACCCGAATATGTGCTTCGACTATGTAGGTACAGCTCATTTATCACAGCGCGGTTTTCAATCATAAACCTTGTGGAACGGACGCATTTCACGTCCGTAGCTTATCCGTGTGTCGTGCAACGCTGTACATAGTCGCGCGGTGTGTCCTTGTGCCTTTATATGGCAGGCTATATGTTGGCGGCGAGTATCGCAATAAATATCGGCTCACACGTCCGTTTATTAATGCTCTCTTTACAATACTGAATATAATACTGATGTGCTGTAGGCACATCCTTCGCGACGGCTGGGTTGCGAGGAGGCAGCGCTTCGCAGGCAGCTTCCTTATTGTGATATTTGTATTTGAGCGTATGGAGATTCCTCGTTACATCTTCGCTGGATATTATTCATTCCTTTTAATTCTAGGTCAGCATACAATACTTCGTTTCCTGTATTCTGAAAACGTAGAAAACAGTTATAAATGTTCGTGTGCCTTGTCGGTTGATTCGTGTGGTTGACAATGACAATGCAGCTGCCGTGCTGCCTGTATTTCCGTGAGACATATTAAATTAATTATGTTATTTGGCTTACTCACGTACTTAACTGTTTGGGAGAGTACGAGGAACTCAGTAGCAGTATGTCAGTCGCCGCGTCTTGTGTCGCGGAATGCTGCTCATGAATATGAGCCTCTAGCATGGCTTGAAACTCGTCAAGTTTCTCGTCAAACAGTTGCGTGAGTAAGCCGATAAAACTAACAAAGTTTTTTCTGTAAGTAAATAGTCTACCAGACGGATATTAAACTAAAAATTAGTCGTCTACTCTACCCTCTATTGTATTCTCGACCAGGCAATCAAACACCTTGCTCGACAAACCTATTTTTTTTTTTGAGGGGGAAAATCATCCTGTGACCTAATGACTTCTCCCGCCCGGGTGTGGCGAGAGGGAGTATCAGACTCTTACTGACTAAAAACCACTCCGTTCCTACTCTTGCGCTTCGAGCTGGAGCCCCGACAACCCGTGAAGTCTTCCGCGGCTTCGTATCGGCATCAGCCCTGTTTGGCCCCATCTGTGGTGGTCTGATGGCCCCTTGAGGCGCGCGCGGAACGCGTCGCGCCGTACGTTCGGGTCTGGTCCTGGTCGGGCGGCAAGTCACCCGTGCAAACCTAAATCCTTAGCTTAGCCTCCAAAAGGTAATGCATTTGTAACTCCTCTTGTTTTGTGGATGTCCATAGACGGCGCCGATTGCTTACCATCAGGTAATCCGTCTGCCGTCCTATACTAAGATTCTTTTTGTAAACTGCTTTTAAATATCGGACTTCAACCCACTCTTTTTATTTGAAAGTCGGTTAATTGATACACTAAAACCTTCTCCTAAGTGTAACGAACATTTTTCTGGAAACCGCATCAAAATCGGTTCAGCCGATAGCGAAATAATCGCGCACAAACATACAGTGTTTTATAATTACTATAGTGAGACACTAAATTAACTAAAAATCGCGGGTTACTCACGTAAATATACTGAGAAATGCTGTCGCATCTGTCGCAGACGATGTGTGAGTACAGGCTGCGCGACCGCGCACGCTGCTCATTAGGAAGAACCCCTCTGTGGTTCGAAACTAGTAGAGCTTTTCTCAGTATATTCACGTGAGTCATCATCAACAGCCTATAACTGCCCACTGCTGAGCAAAGGCCTCTTCTCATACGGAGAAGGTTTGAGCATTAATCACCACGCTTGCTCAATGCGGGTTGGCGATTACAAACTAATAATTAGAAATTATAAGCCCAGGTTTCCTCACGATGTTTTCCTTCACCGTTTGTCAGTGGTGTCTAAATAATCTTAGAAAATACATATAACTCGGAAAAAGTCACATTGGTACTTGCCGTTGGTAGGTTTCGAACCCGCACCCTCATACATGAGAAGCGGGCGTCTTAAACCTCCGAGCCACAACGACGTCACGTGAGTAACCCGCGATTTTTAGTTAACACATAGGTACATACAGGTCCAACTGACAACCTTTATTTTCTTTTAAAATTCGGTCTAAAAAAATAATAGCAGAATTACTTACATTAGTGTTAATCAGAGCTTCAGAGCACCATCGCCTGTGTTTCTTTATACGCAACCACAGACATATAACCACGCTGACCAACACTAGACATATGGAGGCCGGCAGAACATAGTACAGCAAAATGTGTTCTAAGGAAAGCACCGCTTCAGGAGACTCATAAAAATTCTCTGAAATGAACAAAAACTATTAGTACGAGAGATGACGACCAAAACCAAGTCTCATAGCAATACGGCAAAAACCCTATAAAATCATTAGATTGTATGATTCTGAACCCGACTAGGTGTGTAGTAACGGTCGAAAGTGTAGCAACTGCGTGGGAGGCCATTTCTGCTGTGTCAAAAATATCTGAGTATCGATAAGTTGTCTGATAGAGAAGGTGCTACAGTTATTTTGTCTGATATAAATTTTTTGCACATGTGGACAACTTATTTTATCATGTCCAACAATTTTCAGACATATTGCCATGATACCGATCGGTAAAATTTGTTAACATTTTCAAAACGGTCTCAATATTTAATGCGTTCACATTTCCGTCTGAAAATTGTTTTGTTCGCATCAAATAACCAAAATTTACTAATAAAAAAGGTTTTCAGACGTATTGCTATGAGACATTTTTTTTGTCTGGTGTTTTTGTGGTCAGATCAAACGCTACGCGGAAAATGTCTGATATTGGTATTTTCGAGTTCAGGATAATCGTATCCATCGATTTGAGGTGGTTTTGGCCGTATTGCTATGAGACAAAAATTTTGGTCGTCATCTCTCGTACTATATATTATATACTAGCGAGCCGCCCCGGCTCCGCCCGGGTGCAATATACATGTATTATATATATAAACCTTTATTAAGAATCACTCTATCTATTTTTTTAAAAAAACCGCATCAAAATCCGTTGCGTAGTTTTAAAGATCTAAGCATACATAGGGACAGACAGACGGGCGGCAGATAGCGACTGTTTTATGCTATGTAGTGATTTTCGAACGTAATAGCCGATTCTACCAAACTCACTTACAATTTAAGGAACCCCTATTAGGCTCAGACTGCCTCGTTAGCGAGTGGTCAGGTAGATAAAGATTTTTGGGTTTTTAAATATTCTCAGTAGTAGCACGGAGTCTGGAATTGTGCCCGGTATATGGCAATAGGCTCACCTCTTATTACATGGGACGCATAACATAATAGTGAAAAGTGAATATTACATGTGCATTAAGTGCCGTAATGTGCACCTCAGCCTATCCCTTCGAGGGTAAAAGGCGTGATATTATGTTATTTATACTTAAATTTTGATAGACAACATTTTAGTGACATCTAAAGGTAAAGGTTTCTCTTGTTGTTTGTAAGTAGTTCTTAGTTTAACTCGTCGAGTACCGTATTTATAGACACAATTAAAGAACAATAGGTTGCGGTCACCGGTGACCGCTTGGTGTTTGACAGTTTAAGAGATGGTTTAGGGGTGGTTGGAATATTGATATCAAGTACGTCTCGATTTTTTTTCTAAAGCATAAGCCGGTTAACGAGCAGACGATTCACCTGATGGTAAGCAATCGGCGCCGCTCATGGACACTCGAAACACCAAGGCGTTACAAGTGCGTTACCGGCCTTTTGGGTATTGGGAATTTAAGGATGGTGGAGGATTCGGGGATTCGGGAGACGGGGACTAGTGAGGGGGGTAATTGGGCCTCCCGTAACCTCACTCACACGACGAAACACAACGCAAGCGTTGTGTTACGTCGGTTTTCTGTCAGACCGTGATATCACTCCCGTCGAGCCGGCCCATTCGTGCCGAAGCATGGCTCTCCCATACTTAAATCGATTCCTGCTAGGCTGCTATAACTTCGAAGTGAAATCGATTGCGGTCTGTTTTTGTTTGTAGAAATATTTGTGGAAGTAATCTCGGCCTCGATGACAATCGAGAATGCAATCGAGCTCGCCTCGAAAGTCGACATTTACAGAATAAGCTGATATTGGTCGGGATAAAGTGTGAGAGAGCCATGCTTCGGCAGGAGTGATACCACGGCCGAGCAGAAAACGTCGTGAAACAACGCTGTGTTTCGTCGTTGTGAGTGAGGTTACCGGAGGCCCAATTACTCCTCTCTTCCCCAATCCCTGAATCCCCGACAATCCTCAAACGCCTAATCCCCAAAAGGTCGGTAACGCACTTGTAATGCCTCTGGTGTTTCAGGTGTCCATGGGCGACGCCGATTGCTTATCATCAGGTGATTCGTCAGCTCGTTTACTGGCTTATCCCATAAAGAAAAAGTACCTATCCTAAAATCAAAATTATATAGGTAACCATAATGTGGCACTTTTGAAATGTCAACTTATCGGGGATAATGCTAAAAAATGACAAAAATAGAGATGTTTTCTCATTAAAATTAATTATTTTCCACTGTAAATTTATTATTGGTACCTACGAGGATATTAGTATCTAAAAATAAGGATAATTTGATTTACAAACTGTATCTGACTTTAATTATTATATTTGACATAAATACAGAATAAATATACAGTATAGTCTGCAATAATGTGTTATCCTGCCGTGCTGTGAATAATGATGAGTTACGTCAATATACTAAGAAACGCTCTACTCATTTCGAGTCACATGGTAGTACGCTGCACGCCGTCTCTGCGACCGTGCACGCTGCTATGAGGAAGAGTCCCTTTGTGACTCGAAACTAGTAGAGCTTTTGTCAGTATATTTACGAGAACAACTCGTAATTTTTAGATAATTCAGTTAGATAATAAATAATCATAACATAACATCACACCTTTTATCCTGAAGGGGATAAACACCACTTAATGCCACTGTACAATGTAACACCCTCTTTTCACTGTTTATGTTATGAGTCCCATGTAATAGGGAGTGAGCCTATTGCCATATACCGGGCACAATTCCATACTCCGTGTTACACCTGAGATTTAAAAAAACCCCAGTATTACTTTGCCCGACCCCTTGCCCGGCAGTCGCACTTGCGACCACTCGGCCAACGAGTCCGTAATGTATATTTATAATCTTAATATTAGTTTAAATTTAGTGATTGTGTGTTAACAATAACAATGTATAATTTTTTATAATAACTATCGTGAGACATACTAAATTAATTAACTAAAATCCCCTAGAAAGAAGAACCCCTCTGTGGTTCGAAACTAGTAGAGCTTTGCTCAGTATATTTATGTGAGTAACCCGCGATTTTAGTTAATGTATAAATTATAATTGTTTTTAACTTTTATATATATACATATATATATTTACCGGGCCATGAAATACTTACTACTTGGATCTTCAGTAATCGGTGCTGGAGTGGTAACTGGAGTATATTTTGTAAAATTAATGACAGTACGTGTTGTCGTTGAGGCATATGTTTTGCGCCGAGTATCTGTAATTAATTAATAATAATCTATTAATATTAGAAACTTGTATGCATCTATGTGCAACTCATGGCGAGCTAGGCTTCACCCAGTTGGACTGCACGGTTGGCGCAGTGGTTGGGCAACTGACTGCCGCGCAACGTGTCGCGGGTTCGATTCCCGCACGGAGCAACGCTTTGTGTGATCCACAGATTGTTGTTCTGGGTCTGGGTGTCATGTGTATGTGAACTTGTATATTTGTAAACGCACCCACGACACAGGAGATAATTCTAGAGTGGGGCAACGTTTTTTTAAAAAATAAAAATAAAGAATAAAGTTGTAAAGTGTGCCTTTAGACTAATTCATTCCGTCTCCTGCAGTAATTCACCCAGGGAAATGGAAACTATCGTTATTTTCATCTCCTCTTATCTTATACTATTAAATAAAACGGAAGAGTTTGTTTTTTTGTTTGTTTGTTTGAACGCGCTAATCTCCGTAACTACAAGTCTGATTTGAATAATTCTTTTTGTGTTGGATAGCGCATTTATCGAGGATGGCTATAGACTATAAAACATCACGCTACGACCAATAGGAGCTGAGCAGAGCGTGTGAAATCGGAAGTAGCTAGTAACTAATATCTTCTGATTTGTTTCGTTGCGGGAACCAAGACAGTTACTCATGTCCCTGGGACGCACCGGACTTCAGTGTTCCGGTGTTTTCATGGTTGTATCTACTGTAGATCCTGGCTTGAGTTGCAGCGGTTTTGGGATATTGTGGCGGGCTTGTCATGGCGTACTAGGAGGGATACGGTTTTTCGAACACTGTTGTAGCAAAAATGCCCAATTACCCTCCCCTTCCCCAATCTCCCCAATGCCTGAATCCCCAACGATCCACAAACTCCTTATCACCAAAAGGCCAGTAACGCAGTTGTAACGCCTCTGGTGTTCCAGGTGTCCATGGGCGACGCCGATTGCTTACCATCAGGTGATCCGTCTGCTCGTTTACCGGCTTATGCCATAAAAAAAGAAAAAAAGCTTCTTATCCAATCACTGTCGCTATCAGAAATTAAATGACCAATGGTGTGATACTAGCGAATTGCCTATTGGACGAGATGGTGCTAGCTCCATCTGGTGAGCAATAAGACGATGTTTATGATGTACTTACTGCCTTTCCGTTATATTTTTTTTTACTTAGTAAGTATATTTCCTAAAGTGTCTTCAAGGCCTGAGTGAATAGGTTGCTTATGGGACGACGTGATCCATCGTAGACCGCATCATCGCTTACCACCAGGCGAGATAGTGGTCTAACGGCGGCTCAAAAACTTCTTTAAGCCTTTGACTGCCAACAGAAAAATATTGTAGGCAAATCCTCCGCTGACGTAGGTCACCGGTGACCTACGCGACTGTTAACGTGTTAAAAACATTAAACTACAGATAATGGTAAGTAAAGCTGTGTTAAAAACTTTCCATAAAATACTGACTGTTAGCTTTTGTTGACAATAATTGTACTCGATGCTTTGCTTTCTGCTTAGTTACTGAAGCGTACGTCTTTTTAATTAGATCTGCAATGCAAAATTAATATTTGTTACTACACTTGGACGCAAAATTAACGGAACCTTTGGCGTTTTTTTAATTTTATCTAACGTTTAATAACTTTAAAAGTACTTTTATTTCAATGGGTAACTAATTTGCTTTTTATACGACATAAGTTGTTTTTATGGCATAAGCCGGTAAACGAGCAGACGGATCACCTGATGGTAAGCAATCGGCGTCGCCCATGGACACCTGGAACACTAGAGGCGTTACAAGTGCATTTTGGAGATTAGGAGTTTGAGGATCGTTGGGGATTCAGGAATTGGGAAGATTGGGGAAGGGGAGGGTAATTGGGCCTCCGGTAACCTCACTCACACGACGAAACCAAATGCAAACCTATGGGAGAGCCATGCTTCGGCTCAAATGGGCCGGCGCGACCGGAGCGATTCCACGGCCTCACAGAAAACGAACGTGAAACAACGCTTGCGTTTTGTTCAGTCGTGTGAGTGAGGTTACCGGAGGCCCAATTACCCCCTCTCCTCAGTCACCGCAATCCCTCACAATCCTCAAATTCCCAATTCCCAAAAGGCCGGTAACGCCTATGGTGTTTCAGGTGTCCATGGACGGCGCCGATTGCTTACCATCAGGTGATCCGTGTGCTCGTTTACCGGCTTATCTCATAAAAAAGACATGTGTCAGAAAATATTTATTAAAAAATGAAGAAAAACGATAGTGGTTCCATTTTTTGCACCCAAGTGTAGGTTGTTAGGTTAACCATGTCGTGATGGAAGTCATGGAAGACAAGAAACCATTTTGTCAATTGTCCCCACCTTTTCCTGCGAATATGAGCCGACTAAGGAACTGCTTTAACATAGACCGGACTTTAATATAGGAGCTCTCTCTAACAAACCCTGCAGTTGTAGCCAAATGCCATTTAGCGCCTGTCTACATGTAGAATAGAAAACCAAATTATATGCAACTAGCTTTTACCCGCGGCTTCACTCGCGTCACAAAAGGATAAAAAGTAGCCTATGTGACATATGTCAATACACACAGCGCCATCTATACCAATACTTTTGTTTTTCCTCGAGAATATCAAATTTTTCCGGGTTAAAAAGTAGGTACCCTATTATTTAATCCGGACTTCTAACTTTACGTCTGCAAAAATTCAAAGCAATCGGTTGAGTAGTTACGGCGTGAAGGTGGAACAAACAAACAAACTCACTTTCCGATTTATAATAGAAGTAAGGATAAGGATTGACGTAAATTTTGACACTTTGTCAGTGTCATCCCCATACGTTTAGTTTTCTACTCTCTCTGTAGACAAGCGCTAAAGTGGCGTTTGGCTAAAGGCCTTGAACCTTTTAAACTGCGGTTTCCGACCTGCCGGCCAAGCTTGGAGATTACTATCCCCACTTGTTACCTCATATTTAAGCAAAAATAATTAATTACTTGTAAATCCTTTGGACAAATCCACCGTAAGTATACACCAATTCGGACTGCAGCAAATACAGCCTTCTGCAAAAATTAAAACTATGTGTTAGTACAGTGCTTACTCTTGAAACCAATCTCAATGTTAATGCAATTTCAATCTAATACAATCTCAATGTCGTAGTGGCCCGGAGGTTTAAGACGCCGCTTCTCATGCATGAGGGTGCGGGACCGAAACCTACCAAAGGCAAGTACCAATGTGACTTTTTCCGAGTTATATGTAGGTACTGATTATTTAGACACCATTGACAAACGGTTCGACGTGGAGGGCTAAGGGGGAGGCCTTTGTCCAGCAGTGGACGTCTTCCGGCTGTTGATGATGATGATGACAAACGGTGAAGGAAAACATCGTGAGGAAACCTGGACTTATAATTTCTAATTATAAGTTTGCTATCACCAACTCGCATTGAGCAAGCGTGGTGGTTAATGTTCAAACCTTCTCCGTGTGAGAAGAGGCTTTGCTCAGCAGTGGGCATATATAGGCTGTTGATGATGATGAAAATCTCAATTATTATTCAATGTCAACATTATACTTCCCCTATTGTAGATGTTAAAATAGCATCGGACCAGTAAACAAAGATATACAATACTAGCTTCTGCCCGCGACTTCGTACGTGCAATCCCGTTTACTCCCGTTCCCGTAGGATTCACAAGATTTTTTCTGTCATAAGAACCTTCTCCTGACAATAAAAAAAAAAAAAAAAAAATCAGCCAAAACATAGATAGAAGATAGATGATAAAGCCGAAGTGTTTGTTTGTTTGAACGCGATGATCTCCGAAAGGACTGTTTCGAATTTAACACATTACGGCAAGTATTTGGCCGTATTTGATTCTCAGCCAGTGCGGTAGCTCGTTGTCCTTGTTTTGCGTACTGTGCGGGGGCGATTTATCTAAGTTTTTGAAAAATCTCTGTATCTTTCAAAGTATAACAGAGAACCCAGGGCGACTGCAGCTAGGTATATACAAGGATATAGTCTATCGATTTGTTGATAAAACCATTGATATAGGGGGTTTCCACGTCTGTATAGGCTTTGAAAGTCAGGGTCTGGTACGGCAAAATAGAAGCCGTAACGCATATCAGGAAACATAGATACGGGCAGCATTTGTCTCGTATCGCACTAGTAGAAAGTTTAGATTTAACGCTGCCGCAGTGAATGTGTTAATAGTTATTTTTGTGATGATATTGCATTTTTCGAGGAAGGATATAAAACATCACGCTTCGATCAATAAAAGCCGAGCGGATGAAACAGCGTGGAAATAGCTAGTGTTAGAAACATAGACAAAAAGAAACGAAATGTCATCGCATAGGTAGCGGGAAAATATAATCTGTGGTTCGAACAATGAAAAAGTCAAGATGGCGGGAACTCGGAAATTATTGAGACGGTGTATTTGGTGTTGAGGGAATTTTATTCTATTTGAAAGTCAATTTGCCTATTTATGTGTTGTTGTCGTTTTTCTTTCCAATTAATAGTTATGGTTTAGTTAGTCCTGATTTTGTAATTTGATTTCGATGTTAATAATATAAGGTGAATTGTAATGGTACTCTTCATTTCTCCTGCCTGCTGAGTTTCTAAAATCCAATGTGGTTTAAAACCAATAAGCTCCTAATATCAAAGAGTAAGGGGAACTCTATGACAGTTTTTAAGTTTTCTAATACTAGCATAATAATAATTTAGCAAATACTTACTCGATGACGACCTGGTCCATGGTCGACTTCTTGTGGTAGAAATATCCCTTCCATTTGCAACCTTAAAACTGTATATTCCGCTTAGAGTCTTCAAGTCGACGGACACTGTCGCTGTGAGGTGCATCAAACGGCTTTGGATATGTATTGACGGTTTTTTTAAATCAATTGTTTTCTTCGTGTCCAATACTACACCTGAAAATAATTCAATTCAATTCAATTCAATCGATTAAGTTTATTCAAATAAAAAACTTAAATTAAAAACTAACTATTACTTAAAAAAATTAAAACTAAATATTACTAAATTAAATACCTATATACAACTAATGATTAAAATTAATTATAAGAAAAAACAAAAACAACTATTTACATAAAGCGTCGAAAAATTCGTCCGCATCGACGTCAGTGGGGAAAGTACCCAGAAGGCTGGCAGCATTGCCACGTTGTATGGCAATGCTTAACCTCGGACCGAGAAAAAGACCAGCCCTCTGGTCACTATTGTCATTCAATTCAATATTTTATTGCACTCTATAAGTGTCATGAAGGTGTTACATTAGATATTTTGATACATTATGGACCCCGTAGGGCACGGCAACGTAATGAGAGGAGGAAGCTTGTTTTGTAACTATTATTATAATTTTACTATTTGCCATAAATTGATTAGATTATATTAAATTATTAATTAAACAAAACATAACATCACATCACGCCTTTTATCCCTGAAGGCAGAGGTGCACATTATGCCGCTGTACATTGTAACACCCACTTTTCACTATTTATATTTATGTTATGAGTTCCATGTAATAGGGGGTGAGCCTATTGCCATATACCGGGCACATTTTCAGACTCCGTGCTACTACTGAGATTTTTTTAAAACCCAGTAGTTTTTTTGCCCGACCCGGGAATCGAACCCGGGACCCCTTGCCCGCCAGTCGCACTTGCGACCACTCGGCTAACGAGGCAGTAATAAAACATACAATAGCATGCTCAAAAATCGAACGCCAGCTTGCCCGGAATGAGCATACTAATAATAATAAGTGTGGAAGAGCCATGCTTCGGCACTGCTGGGCCGCCTCGACCGGAGTGATACCACGGCCGAGCAAAAAACCGACGTGATACAACACAATTGCGTTGGGTTTTGTCGTGTGAGGCATAATTACCCCCCAATCTTCACAATTTTTTTTTTAAAAAAAAACGTTGCCCCACACTAGGATTTTCTCCTGTGTCGTGTGTACGTTTACAAACATACAAGTTCACATACACATCACAAAGTGTTGTGTCACATCACAATTTGTGGATCACACAAAGTGTTGTTCCGTGCGGGAATTGAACCCGCGACACGTTCCACGGCAGCCGGTTGCCCAGCCACCGCACCAACCGTGCAGTCAATTCCTGAATCCCTAACAATCCTCAAACTCCTAATTCCCAAAAGGCCGGTAACGCACTTGTAACGCCTCTGGTGTTCCAGATGTCAAATTATCCATGAGCACCGCCGTTGCTTACCATCAGATGATCCGTCGCTCGTTTACCGATTTATCCCAGAAAAAAAAGTTACTGAATAGTGAATAACCTAACAGTCTCCTACCTTTTTTTAAGGGGGGTAAATCATCGATTTACTGCTCCCGCTTGGGTGAGGCGGGAGTGTCGGACTCTTACTGACTAAAAACCACCCCGTTCCTTCTCCTGCACGTCGAGCCGGAGCCCCGGTTACCCGTTAGGTTCTCCGCGACTCCGAATCGGCATCGGCCCTGTTAGGCCCCATCTGTGGTGTTCTGATGGCTGTTTAAGGCGCGCGCGGAACGCGACGCGCCGTACGCTCGGGTCTGTTTCTGGTCGGACGGGGAGCCACCCATGCTCGCCGTCCGCAGGCCCGCGCTTACGGTGGCCGGAGATCGTCCCGCGATCCCCGACGCCCGGTGAGTCCTTCGCGATGGCAGTCTCCTACCTTAGGTGTTAGTTTACCAAAGTGAAGTGAATAATAACAAACCTGATCGAAATACATAACTCAGCTCAGTGACGTTTGGTGGACAATTAATAAAGTTAATTGTCATATTTAGCTCATTTTGCGCGTTGTACGTAAAATCATACGGCTTGTCGTAGCGAACTATGAAATCTGAAATAAAGTATAAAGCTTGTAGATACTCAACTACTCACGGCTACACATCGAGCTTTACATAAGTATAACCAGTATAAACTGAACGTTAAATGTGCGGAAAGATGATGCGACGCGACACCAGGATAAACTGGTTTTGTATAGACTGATGTGTGGCCGTGTGTACGTAATAATATTATAGGGTAAATGCCTAATTTTTATTTTAATGTCCGTCTGGTAGATTATTTTAAACCATTAGACTCGTATTTTTTATTTTCTTACTAAAACGAATACTTTCGACAATATATTGATTTGAAATGTCGCGTGACGTCACTTCTATGTATATTTACCGACTTCAAAAAAAGGAGGAGGTACTATGTTCGGCTGATTGTTTTTTTTTTTGTTTGTTCGCGCAGTACTCCGCCTTTGAGAACCGATTTTAAAAATTCTTGTTTTGTTTGAAAGGGTATCCGAGATGGTCCCATTTCCATGAGGTCAGGATCTGATGATGGGATCCTAGGGAAACCGAGAGGAACTTTCGAAAATTCTATGGGCGAGTAATGCGTGTATTATGTTTTTCAATTACGATTTTTAAACACTACAATTTGATAAGGGTCTGAAGTCGACCTGATGATGGAGCCGACAGACAGTCGAGGGAACTCTTCAGCGGTTTATATTAACTACCTTGTGTTTCGGCTTGATTAATTTGTATTGATGAGGACTTTACACCTAGATAGAGTGGGGCTGTCATTAAGGGTCTGATGATGAAGAAGTGTAATTGTTAAGGGAACTCCTCAACGGTATACAGTAACTACCTTGTGTTTGGGCTTGATTAATTTGAATTGATGAGGACTTTACACCTAGATAGAGTGGGGCTGTCATTAAGGGTCTGATGATGAAGAAGTGTAATTGTTAAGGGAACTCCTCAACGGTATACAGTAACTACCTTGTGTTTCGGCTTGATTAATTTGAATTGATGAGGACTTTACACTTAGATAGAGTGGGGCTGTCATTAAGGGTCTGATGATGAAGAAGTGTAAATGTTAAGGGAACTCCTCAACGGTATACTGTAACTACCTTGTGTTTGGGCTTGTATAATTTGTATTGATTAGAATTTTGCACCTATGTAGATTATAAGTAACAAAACGGGTATATGTAGCTTTACACTGAAAATGATAAAATAATAAAATAAAAACTGCGTTTAAAAAACCGACTTCAAAAAACCAAAAACTAATAACAAACAAAAAGTCAAAACTAAAAAGCAAAAAATAACTATTATTAGTACTGATAGGTTACCCACCCACTGATAGGTTAGAAGTCGGTGCCATAAGCTCATATCATAATGATATAACTTAATGCCCACAAAATTGTGAATCAGGTACCTATTACGTTTTAATGAATCATTTTGTATGGAACTTATTTATACGTAGAAATGACGTTTTAGCCCCCACTCCTACACTTTGATTCGTTTTATTTAAGTATTGTTTTATTATACGACAAAATAAAAATACGTGTCTAATATTTTTTCATTACCTAACTTACGGATTAATTTGATTTTTAATTTTCATACTCTTTCATCATCCCTTATACACCACGGAGTCGCTTCCTTCTGTGAACAAGTCATGTTGGAAAAGGAAGCGGCTGAAAGGGAGAGAGAGGCGTCAAGTTCTCTCCCCTCTCGCCGTAGACGCGCCGGTCGTCAACGCCGTGAAGCGGCAGCCGATCTGCGACCTCCATGAGAGGAGAGGCCTGCGGGCGACTGACCGGGGGAGTCAGGTCAGACGTCCGCTATATAGGCGGGAGTAGGCGGTAGCGTAGTGTTCCACGCGCGCTACTCGAAGAAGGGAAGCAGCCTCCTAGGGCCGCTAAAGTGGCGGGACCTGCCGCAAACATAGCGGTAGATTGAAGCCTGCCGGATGTGGTGATTCCGTAAGGGCAACCCGGGTCACGGTCACAGGCAGTGAAGGAACACCGCGGTGGTTTTAGCCGGTAAGAGTCCGGCACGCCCCCTCGTCGTCCCCACGACGCGGGAAGTCCATGAGGATTTCCATCGCGATAGAAAAAAAAAAAAAATCCCTTATACACCATAACATCACATCAAGTGGCCTATAAGTGGCCACTGCTGACCCAACGGTTCACCCTTGTTTGGTTCAACAAAGTTTCGTCGAAAATGACTTCATCGAATTTTAGTTGCCATAAAGTCGTAGATTTATTCCTTTGACCGAATAATTCATTGGTAAATTTTTTTACCTTAAATAATTATTATTTATTTGAACTAATTTCATTTCGCCGAAATTTGAAATGCACTAATTTTATTGATGTTTTTGTTATAAACGACTACCTAAATGGTATGAAAAGATTTAAAAAGCAGTTAGTGATAAAACCTTGTGAACTGTGACCCGTTCTAACATAACATATTAAAGTGTGGGAGAGCCATGCTTCGGCACGAATGGGCCGGCTCGACCGGAGTGATACCACGACCTCACAGAAAGCTGACGTGAAGCAACGCGTGCGTTGTGTTTCGCCGAGTGAGTGAAGTTACCGGAGGCCCAATTACCCTCCCCTTCCCCAATCCCTAACGATCTTCAAACTCCTAATCCCCAAAAGGCCGGTAATTCACTTGTAACGCCTCTGGTGTTTTAGGTGTCCATGGGTAACGCCGATTGCTTACCATCAGGTGATCCGTCTGCTTGTTTACCGGCTTATGCCATAAAAAAAATCATAGGTAACCAAATGTGTTGGGGTGCCCAAAAATTTTTGCTAGAACATTTAGATTTACTAAAAGCAAGCAAGCAAG
This sequence comes from Spodoptera littoralis, assembly GCA_902850265.1. Classification (NCBI taxonomy): domain Eukaryota; kingdom Metazoa; phylum Arthropoda; class Insecta; order Lepidoptera; family Noctuidae; genus Spodoptera; species Spodoptera littoralis. Next base: position 6,792,819 of record LR824557.2, read on the forward strand.
TAATTTAAAATTAGTTTAACTGTTTTCTAGTTCACAATATACCATCTGAACATTACATCAAATGAACATTGAACCTTTTGTTGTTATCTATATCTATATATAAAAATGAAACGAAATGAAACGAATGGAGTTTCTTGCTCGTTCTTCTCCATTCGAATCTACTTTTTGGAATGAGCATCTAGCTTCACCTAGTTTCACTGACGGACTGACTGACAGACTATTATTTATTTTGTATTTGTTGACGTTTCAAAAGTACCAAACTATGGTGGACTTTGACTTTGAAACTCGTTTCCCGTTCTCACGCCATAACTTGGGAACGGTTAGACCGATTTGGCTGATTTTTTTTTTGTTGTATTTATTATTGTCAAGAGAAGGTTCTTGCGACAGAAATCGGAACGGGAGAAAAAAGGATTGCGCGTACGAAGTCGCGGGAAGAATCTAGTAGCAAATAAATATTCGATGAACTGAAAATTCTGTCAATCGATATAGGTACCTACAAGTGAAAGTTAAAGTATAAGAATAAGTCAAACGATATTATACTAAGTGATGATTTTCTTAAACGTTGTTCAATTTTGTAATATTATAACAAACTTTGTTCGATCAAACAAGGGTGAACCCTGACAAAAGGTCTTTTCTCACACGGATAAGGTGATAAGCATTAATCACCACGCTTGCTCAATGCAGGTTGGCGATTTCAAACTTATAATTAGAAATTAAGCCCAGTTTTCTGCACGATGTTTTCTTTCACCGTTTATCAGTGGCGTCTAAATATTCTTAATCTTAGTACATCTTAATACTATGTAACTAGAGAATTGTATTGTGAGCCTGATTGAAAAAGAGTAACCTATGGAGTTTCTTGCTCGTTCTTCTCGATAGAAATCTACGCCTTTGAAATAAGGAACTAGCTTCACTTCTTGTTGTTGTTGACGTTCAAAAGTGCATTTCTGGTCTAATTGTAATAAATGATTCTGACTTTTGACTTAGGTATAATAGAAAAAGTGACAGTGGTACTTGTCGTTGATAGGTTTCACAATCGCACCCTCGTGCATGAGAAGCAAGCGTCTTAAACCTCCGGGCCACCACGACATGTATTTTACAAAGTGAGCAACTAAAATTTACAATGTAGCCAGGAGACATACATAGCTATCTACTAAATTAATAATTATGTTTTCGGCTTAACCGACGAGCATGCATGAAAAGACTGATGACTGTTGATGAAGCGAAAGAGGTATGTAAGAATCGTTGCAATTGGCGTTCCATAGGCTCTGCCTACTCCTATAGCAGACAGGCGTGAGGTTATGTATGTTTTCGGCTTACTCACGTAACTAGAGGCTCATATTGGTTTAGCTTTTACTAGCTTCTGCCATCGGCTCCGCCCGAGTTTCCAAGGGTCAAAAGTCGCCTACCTGGCTGTTATTCCATATTCTTCCTCTGTTCCAAATATTTATTTATTTATTTAAACTTTAATGTACACAGAAGCAAGTAATGGTACATAAGGCGGACATTAATGCCATATGGCATTCTCTCCCAGTCAACCGTGATGATGATGATGATGATGCCTACAGCTGTATTGACGAGATTGTGTAACAAACACATAAACAAACACACTCTTTTATTAGGTAAATATATACTTACTGCTTTCGATAGCAGAATTGTTCGGAATATCAATAGCTTCCATGATACCAAAAAAAACCAAAAGCTTATCAATAAATTTCATTATAAATATTGATAAAAAAATATATGGATCCGATTATAAGTTCCACACAGATACCATTCCCAGAAAACACTGTTTATTATTTTTATTTTATTTTTTCTATTACGGATAACAATAATGAGTTGTTCGAATTATGTGCAGCCGTTCTCGAGTTCGGAGTTTACAGACACATATTTATTTAACTATATAGGTTATATTATTCACTTCAAATTAAATATATTTCTTTAGTTAGTACACCGAACACTTCTGATGATGACTTGTTAATGTGAACTTTAATATTATGAGTTATGACTACAAAATGCAGTCAAAGATGGTCATATCGATTTATTTATGTTGAAATATTTATCCACTACATTTTCCTGTGGGCTTACGTCATAAAGGATAATGCACGTTTAATGTGATCCGTTTACTATGACAAATATTTATTTAAGTTTTAAGTTAATTCGGTCTTACGATAGTCATAATTGTGTAACTGTTTAATAAGTGAGCCGTCATTCAAACTGGAATGATACTAAAAAAATGAAGATTTTTGTAATTAAAAACGGTTCTAAAATACAATTCCTTTATTGCTTCTCAAAAAACATCTAAAAATACTCGTATATCCAGAGAAATAAGGATCAAAATGATTTAACAATAAAATATTGCTTAAAAACAACAAAAATAAATGCACATGGAATCTGCGTCGACATCTTACACTGTTAAAGTTACTCTTAGCTAAAATTCGGTTTTTATGGAAAATACTGAAAATTGTAAATCAACAAAAAATGGACGATTTTCAAAAAAATACTGCAGTTATATAATATTAAAATAATAATACACATTATGATCACACATACCGGAAATTAGCACCAAATCATTATTAATTCCGGTATATTTACGAAAATCGGTTTGAACCGGTATTTTTGTTCTAAAAATCGGTGTTTATCGGTCAATTTCTCCGAAGACCACGTCGAGGGTGCCGATGATAGCAACGATATCTGCTAGCATGTGGTTTTTGCCGACTTTCTCTAGAGCAGCCAGGTGAGCGAAGCCGGGCGCCTTGATCTTGCATCTGTGGACAAAATATATAAAATCACATCGTTTTTAATTGACAGTAAGCTTCTGCCCGCGACTCTACCCACGTTTGCGTAGGATAATAAGTAACCTATGTGTTTTAGACCATAATCTACCCCTGTTTCAAATTTCAGCCCGATCCCTTCAGCCATTTTGATGTGAAGGAGTAACAAGCAAACATACACATTGACTGCACGGTTGGCGGTAGCTGGACAACCGGTAGTCGCGCAACGTGCCGCGGATTCAATTCCCGCACGGAGCCTCTCTTTGTGTGATCGACAAATTGTTGTTCCGGGTCTGGGTGTCATGTGTATGTGAACTTGTATGTTTGTAAGCGCACACACGACACAGGAGACAATCCTAGTATGGGGCAATGGTAAATAAAAAACAATCTCAGAAACTTTCGTAATTATAATTTTAACTAGCTATTTCCGCGCGGTTTCACACGCCCTGCTCAGCTCCGATTGGTCGTAGCGTGATGTTTTATACCCTATAGCCATCCTCGATAAATGCACTATTCAACACAAAAAGAATTATTCAAATCAGACTTGTAGTTACGGAGATTAGCGCGTTCATACAAATAAACAAAAAAACAAACCCTTTCGCTTTATACAATAGTATAAGATATAAGATATAAGCTACCTTCAGAAAGGTGTCTCATTACCTGTAAGGCTTGGATCCTCCGTCAGAGACGAGGTAGATCCCGAACTCTCCCTTCGGAGCCTCTACAGCCGTGTACGTGGACCCTGGGGGCACCTGGTAGCCTTGCGTGAACAACTTGAAGTGGTGGATGAGGGCCTCCATTGACGTCTGGAATGATATACAAGTAATATATCAAAATTATGTTGAACGGTGTTAATCTACCAATCAAGCCTTTACGTCTGATATCCATAATGGAGGTAGTTGTGGAAACAATTAGATTATATTGTATGGTCATCAAGATTAAGAGTGTGTACCAAATATCAAATCGATCTGTCGTCAGGAAGGTTTGAAATTCAAATTACAGTAGAAATTCGATTAACCGGTCTATTGGTTGTCAGATAATTAAAAATCCGGATAATTGAATTTTTAATAAAAACTTAGACGTACTACGTCTCGTGTATATCAACAAAAACCAATGTTTAATTAAGTTTTCGTTTTCTTAAGTTAGGTACCATTTTTTACCATTCATAACATAAATAGTGAAAAGTGGGTGTTACATTGTACAGTGGCATTTAGTACTGTAATGTGCACCTCTGCCTAACTCTTCGGGGATAAAAGGAGTGATGTTATGTTGTTATTATTATAAAATTACTAGAATATGGAAGGCATACCTTCATCTCCTCGCGCGAGGGTGGCGTGAGCTTGGCATCGTCCGTCTTGACCTCCCCGGGAGGCATCTGGTTGAGGCACTGGTCGATGATGCGGAGCGACTGACGCATCTCCTCCACGCGGCACAGGTATCTAGAATAATAGAAGAGGATTATGAAGACAAGCTCGGATCCTATTTAAGGTAGCGTGCAAATTTAAAAATGTGTCTATTAGTGTGTGTTACCGACGCCAGATGTCGAAAATGGTCATTTGAATCTTATAGATAATTAGTTGTGCGGCTTCTGTAATTGTTGCGCATATTTTTAAATTTGTTGTGCTCACAGTTTTTTAATTATTTCACAAAAACATTTACTGCTGGGGTAACGTTACCCCAGCCAGACCTTTTTCTTTTTAAAGGGAATATTTAAATAATTACTAGCTATAAAATTAGTTGTCTAGATGAAGTAAATGTTGTGCCTTATTTTGTATTTGTTCTTTCATCGGTTGCGAAGTTATTCGAGATTTTGCTGGGGTAACGTTTTTGGTTTTGCTACATCTTTGAAATAGTTAAGCGGATTTTTATCATATTTTGTACATGGCTTCTTAGGAACCAGTTTAGATTTGTTCTGCAATAAAAAACCAAAATAATACACAGCTTGTAGGTTATGTCATTAAATAAGAAAACACTTCAATTGGTCCCAGCACTCTCAATAAGAGCTCTAAAGACTTACATTAATACATGCTCCATAATTATGTAAGTTTAAGTCGTGTTTGGCCCTTACGTTTTACTTGTTGTGGGGGGCAATAGTCTGCATATAAATTATTGTAAAATTGTGTTGCTGTTATATGTTATTTATTATGTCTTCTCTTCTTGTCACAGTTTCATTTCTGCGTTTTCACCTTTGCTATCTATTCCTTATGAACTTTCCTTAATTCTTTCCAAGCTTTGCGCATTCCTACAGTTTTAACAATTTGTTTTTCGAGAGTTTGTAGTCATTTATTGCAGCGATCTTGCCTGATGTTCTCTCTTATATCAAAAAATGGAAAAAGCACCAGGCTTGGATAATATCTGCAATGGACTACTCAAAGCACCGTCGGAAGAACTAGTCCCAATACTAACAAAATTATTCAACAGAATGATGAATGAACTGTATATATCTACATAGTGGGAAACTTCACACAACACATTACTGCACAAAAAAGGTTCAAGAGAGGACATAGGTCATTATAGGCCTATAAGTCATATGTCCAACCTATATAAAGTATGCTCGAAAGTCATATTAGAAAGAATAACACAAAAACTAGAAAATAACCAGCCGATGGAACAAGCCGGTTTTAGGAAAAAGTTCTCCATGATAGACCATATCTGTTATATCAGGTCTCTGTCATATGGTATATCAGGTCTGTTTCTGGTCGGACGGGGAGCCACCCATGCTCGGCGTCCGCAGGCCCGCGCTTACGGTGGCCGGAGATCGTCCCGCGATCCCCGACGTGTGTCCTTCGCGATGGCTGGGTCGCGAGGAGGCAGCGCTTCGCTACCTCACGCGTCCCGCCTCCTCCTTAGCTAGCATGACTGCTTCGCAAAAAGAGGAGACGGCATCCCAGTCCCCCTCGCTCCGCATCATGGCCTGCACTAGGCCCGGATGCGAGAGGTCGCCATCGCCGATCACTTCCCTGAGGGCACGGCGGTGCTCAGCCCACGCAGGGCATTCCGCTATAGTGTGTTCCACCGTGTCCTCAGGGCGGTCCTCGCATTGATATATTACCCTGTATAACATATGGTTGTGAAACATGGGCCCTCACAAAATAACATAGAAACAAACTCCAGTACTATCAAAGATCCAAGGAAAGAAGTATGACAGGTATACATATTACATATACATAGCATGTAAGAAACGACCAACTACGAGCAAAAACAAAGGTGGGTCTACCACCTTTGTTTTGTTTTGAATCTTAAATAAAATTGACCAACAAAAATGGCGTTGGACCGGTCATATGATGAGAAAAACCAAGGAAAAATGGTGCAAGATAGTAAATGATTGGTATCCAAGAGACGGTAAACGCAGAAGAGGAAAGCAGTTAAAAAGATGGGAGGACGAACTAAGGCTAACAGCGGGACCCAACTGGAGAAGAGTGGCCCGCGACAGAATTTAATAGAGACAGCTAGAGGAGGCCTTTGCTAAAAGGCACACTGAATTAAGAGATATACTGTAACTGTAATATTTTTGTAACAACTCTTATTGTAAAGATTCAGAATAAAGGGCTTTATTATTATTATTATATTATACTAAACATTTCAAAAGATGGTATAATGTTCTGCGTTTTCGCTTTTTCGTAACCACCTAAACATGGTCGGGCTACCACGGTCATTCACTTCCTAATGACTTTAATCGTATTATCTCATTAATTATCCAATGTACTGAGCTGAAATTTTAGTGATATAAAACTGAACTAAAAAACGAATTATTGACATAACATTCAGTTCATATATCCAATCCAGTGGCGAAAAACACCGCGCGCATCAAGACCGTGCTCGTGAAGAACTCAAAATCATCATAACTTGTTAAATACTTACAGGATACTAAAAAAACTTCACATACTTTTGAAGGCAGTTACAAGCTTTAAAATAACGTTTAAAGTAAGTCTTTAGAGCTCTTATTGAGAGTGCTGGGACAAATTTTCTCTTATTGAGAGTGCTGGGACAAGTGTTTCTCTATTTAATTAAATAACCTTTAAGCTATGTATTATTTTGGGTTTTTTATTGCTGAACCAATTTAAACTGGTTCCTAAGAAGCCATATGCAAAATATGATAGGAATCCGCTTAACCATTTCAAAGATGTAGCAAAACCAAAAACGTTACCCCAGCAGAATCTCGAATAACTTCGCAACCGATGAAAGAACAAATACAAAAAAAGGAAGAACATTTACTTCACCTAGACAACTAATTTTATAGCTAGTAATTTTTTTAAATATTCCCTTGAAAGAAAATGGTCTGGCTGGGGTAACGTTACCCCAGCAAGGAAATGTTTTTCTAAAATAATTAAAAAACTGTGAGCACAACAAAGGAGACGGATACCCTTTCATACAATTTTGGGCCTAGATGTAAAAAGATGAAATTAGTGTCAATTGATAGCTACTATATAAGCAAACAATCACTGAAAATTTTGCAGATTTTGGCAATCTGAGAGCCGAGGTATAAGAGATTTAAGAAAAGTGAGGTTATAACAATATATACACGGTAATAACCCATTTTTAAAGTGCGATTGTTGTTAGTGTATTGCAGCGACTAGTCGCTATACAACGATCCATGATGTCGATCAATATCCTATTGGTAGGCCGTTCGTAGAATCCAAAATAACAAGTCCAAGTTCAACGTTTAAGCGGGGTTCTCGGTGTCCAGTATGGTAGCAAGGCAAGGGTCGTAGAAGGAGGAAGATCACAGGTCCGTAGGAAAGCCGGGTCGAGGAATAATAATTATCAATAAAAACAAAAACAAAACGGGAAGAAAACAAATGACATTCAGAACGCACACGCACAGACGATACGAAACGAATGTCGAGTTAGCACAGATTAAAAATACAATAATCGATTAGTAAATGTGAATTGTCTAATATTAATTATGTAGATAACTAATTAGTTTTAACTCTTAATACTCTAATTCTAATAGATTTTATTATTTTAATTAAATAAATCAACCGGTGAAAGCATTTTCGTAAATAGTATGAACTCTGTAACGTTAATCGATTACAATTGAATCGATAATTCGTAACCCTAACATAATTATTGGATTTTTCATTTTCCAGATTGTAAATTGAATTGATTTTTTACAGTATGAAATAGAAAAAAAATACCTTTTTTTTAAGCCATAATTCAACTTATTACAATTGGGCCCACAAGTCCCAGTCTCCTTTAAAAATATGCAACAATTACAGAAGCCGCACAACTAATTATCTATAAGATTCAAATGACCATTTTCGACAACATCTGGCCTGGGTAACGCACACAACCTATGAAGTGTCTTGCTTGTTCTTCTCCATGGGAATCGATACCTTGGAATGAGCAACTAGCTTCACTTTTAACTTGTTGTTGACGTTCAAAAGTGCCTTTCTGATTGAAATAAATGATTTTGACTTTCTTTTTGATACAGTTCATGTCCCAAGTCGTGTAATACATGTTCATGCTATGAATTCAGCAGAAACAATAAAATAATCAAGTGTTACCTGTCATAGCAGTCCCCGTTGCTACCAATAGGTACGTCGAAGTCTACCAGATGGTACGCGTCGTACGGCTGCGACTTGCGCAGGTCCCATTTGATGCCCGACCCGCGGAGCATCACACCGCTGGAGATAATGTAAAATTACATTCGTTACTAGCTTTTACCAGAGGCCTTGCTCGCGTTAAATTCAGAGTTCACAACAGTTAACATTCCTTTCCCTTAAAATCTCATCGATAAATGCACTATCCAACATAAACGATTTTTTCAAATCGAACCAGTAGTTTCTTAGATTAGCGCGTTCAAACAGACAATAGACAAACAAATACTTACGTCGGCTTTATATAACAAGTATAAGATAATCTATATATAAAAATAAAGTCGTGTTAGTTACTCTATTTATAACTCAAGAACGGCTAAATAGATGTGGATGAAAATTGGTGGGGACGTAGTTAGAAACCAGGAGACCGACATAGGATACTTTTTATCCAGTGCTTTTTACTATTTACCGTAAATCACAAACGGATATGGGAAAAACGGGATTGCGCGTACGTAGTCGCGGATAGAAGCTAGTATATGTATAAACGTTTCTCATGAATCACTCTTTATTAAAAAATTCGCATCAAAATCTGTTGTGTAATTTTAAAGATATAAACATACAGACGGCAGAAAGCGAATTTGTTTGTAAAAATTTCTTCATTGAATACATATTATAATTTTTTACTTAACAAAATGTCCAAGGTCTAGAAAAGGATGGGTGGTTACCTGAAACCGTAATTGAGAGCATCTTGAGCGGTGACGATACCGATATCCTTAGTCCTCTGCACCCAGATCCTGTTGGTTGTCAGGACATCTTCCATCTCATCCAAACGCTCCGCGAATTTGGATGAAAACTCGTAGATGTCATCCATGAGACCTAATGGCATGTCCTAGAGCAAAAGAGATGATGTTACGATGGTTGAATAAAATCTATACTAATTTATACTGCAATGCTAGTAGGTTTAAAAGCTTTAAAACAACGTTAAAAGTAAGTCTTTAGAGCTCTTATTGAGAGTGCTGGGACCAATTGAAGAGTTTTTCTATTCCATGAAATAACCTTTAAGCTATGTATTATTTTGTTTTTTTATCGCAGAACAAATTTAAACTAATTCCTAAGAAGCCATGTACAAAATATGATAAGAATCCGTAATAATCATTTCAAAGATGTAGCAAAACCAAAAACGTTACCCCAGGAGAATCTCGAATAAATTCGCAACCGATGAAAGAACAAATACAAAAAAGGCACAACATTTACTTCATCTAGACAACTAATTTCATAGCTAGTAATTATTTAATATTCCCATTAGAAAGAAAAATGTCTGGCTGGGGTAACGTTACCCCAGCAGGAAATGTTTTTATGAAATAATTTAAAAGCCCAACAAATTTAAAAATGTGAGCAACAATTACAGAATCCGCACAACTAATTATCTATAAAATTCAAATGACCATTTTCGACAACATCTGGCCTGGGTAACGCACACGTGGCAATGCTGCCAGCCTTCTGGGTAAAAGTACCCAGTAGGGAAAGCCCTACTGATGGCGATGCGGACGAATTTTACGATGCTTTGTAAATAATCTTTTATATTATTTTTATCCTAAGTTGTATATATTTAGTAATAGTTAGTATTTATTTTATTTAAGTTCATATTATTTGTAAATAAAAGATTAAATACACTAACTCATACAATTAATCGTTATCTCTTTTCATACTAACAAAAATTGTCATTGTTTTTTCTAAAGGAAATAAAATACTTTTTTTGTTTTTATTTATGTGTTAGTTCAGACCATAATCAACTTAGGCATGCTTATCATACTGCGAATACCACATCCTTGTACTGCAGTACAACAGACTTGCAGTAGGCCGTCCCTGTTCCAAATACCATCCCGATCCCTTCAGCCGTATTGACGAAATTGAGTTAACAAACATACAGACAGATTTTCACATTTATATACTTACAAGGGAAACTCCTCCCGGTCTAATATAAGCAGCGTGCATCCTAGCTCCGCTGACTCTTTCATAGAACTCCATCATCTTCTCTCGCTCCTCAAACATCCAGAACAACGGAGTGAGAGCACCCACGTCAAGAGCATGGCAACAAACTGCCATGATGTGGTTTAAAATACGTGTTATTTCAGCGAAGAGAGCTGAAAAATACAAACAAGATTCATCATCATCAACAGCCTATAAGTGATCAAAGGCCTCTTTTCACACGGAGAAGGTTTGAGCATAAATCGCCAGTCTTGCTCAATGCAGGTTGGCGATTTTAAACGTATAATTAGATATTATAAGCCCAGGTTTCCTCACGATGTTTTCCTTCACCCTTTGTCAGTGGTGTCTAAATAATCTTAGAAGGTACATATAACTTGTAAAAGACACATAGTAGTTTTGATTATGATAACTTGATTCCCCGTAATCCTTTCCATCATCGTACCACAAGACAATCGGCGAAGTGTCACCGATTCATGGTAGATGTCCCACCCACCCACATGCACGAAGCGCTTCGCATCAAGCTTCCTTATGCGTACTGCTAAGGAGTGGAATTGTACACACGATACAAGTATGTATTCGTCTTCCAATTGTCATGCATTCATCAATTGACGGAAACGTATGTATGCCGAACGGTTACGACGACAGTAGGTTTTACAGATACCAAATGATTAATTATTGTTTTCGGCTTACTCACGTAATTGTTTGACGAGGAACTCGACTAGTATCCGCGTCGCATGTCGCAGAATGCTGCTAATGAATATGAGACTTTAGCATGGCTTGAAACTAGTCGAGTTCCTCGTCAAACAGTTACGTGAGTAAGCCGAAAACATAATAATTAATTTAGTATAGTATGTCTCATAAAAGCTACAAGAAGAACGTATGCTTTTTGTATTGAATAAATTGATAGGTACTTACTTCGAATATATTTAGCCCTCAGCGGTACATCAATGTTGAGCAACTTCTCAACGGCCAAGCTGTAGCATTGCTCATTGCACATCATGGACACATAGTCCAGTCGGTCGAAGTAAGGCAGCGCCTGGGTGTACGTCTTGTATTCTATCAACTTCTCCGTGCCCCGGTGTAGGAGGCCGATGTGAGGGTCTGCTGCGCGGACCGTCTGGAAATTGAAATTGTAATATACTAGTCGATTTGTTTCGAGTCGTACCGGTGCCCTTAATCATGATTTTCTGTTAAATGGCTATGCAATGTCTTTGGTTTAAAAGCGATTTAAAAAAAAGAATGTTTTCATCACAGTTTGACCTGCATGTATGCATATTTGTGCGCCGTTATCTCGTGATCACCTGAACCTATTTTGATGCGGTTTTAGTATGTCAATTAATAGCGACAGCAAAAAAATAGAGGATTGTAGTCGGTTTTTTACAACACACTTATTTTTCTGGCCGCTCCTGATGATTCAAGACCTTAGATTTCTGAATGGTGCACTATATAATTGAAATTAGTCAAAAATAAATGATGTTGACCTACAATATATTTTTAATAACTACCATATTGTAATATAATGTAGTCCTTAATAAAATAAATTAACCAACCTCCCCGTCTAGCTCAAGCACCAATCGCAATACTCCGTGAGCGGCCGGATGTTGAGGTCCGAAGTTGAGGACCATATTCTTCACTTGCTTCTCTCCGGGAGCCACCACACCTGTGCCAAGAGAACATTAATAGTCTATGACAGTCTACACTCTTACTGACTGAAAACCACACCGTTCCCACTCCTTCTCTTTGAGCCAGAGCCCTGGCAATCCGTTAGGCCTAACGCGGCTCAGTATCGAGCATCAGCACTATTGAGGCCCATCTGTGGTGGTCTGATGGCTCTTTGAGGCGCGCGGGCCGCGACGCACCGTACGCACGGGTCTAGTTCTGGTCGGGCGGTGAGCTACCTTTGCTTGCCGTTCGTAGACCCGTACAAATTGCGTACTCTTGAGTTGCAATACTAGCGCCCATTGTATCCGTATTGCGTGGATTTTGAATGAATCAAATGGTATTGAGTTTGGCTTTATATTCCGTATTCTGAATGCCATTTTAACAGCTACGATAGTGGTTGTATAGTGTTGACATAGAATAATTATTGAGATTTTATTGGATTGACATTGAGATTGGTTTCAAGAGTTGGAGATTGCAGTCTGTAAAGATTCAGGTTTATCGAAGTGAAGGTTGTATAAGAATATTTGAATTTCCGCTAGTTTCTTTATCTATCATCATCATCACCCTAACGTTAATATGGTTGCTTCGTTCAGGGCCCAGAGTCGGCTATATACCGACGGATTATTCAATCAATAATTTTTCTTCTTTTTCAATCCTGATGAATACCGAATAATAATTGATTTAGTAAAGCATTAATTACCATTCATTTCAATTAGTCAAAAAACATGCAATTTAAAAACGTAAAAAGAAATAAAGCCTTTTTGGGCACAAGTGATAGCACAAAAGTTTTAACGAATTAAACAACACAAAAAATAGAGAAAAGCGATAACAAACTAAAAACAGTGTGCGTTATCCAGGGGAGATGTTGTCAAAAATGGTCGTTTGAATCTTATAAATAATTAGTTGTGCGGCTTCTGTAATTGTTGCGCACATTTTTAAATTTGTTGAGCTTATAGTTTTTTTAATTATTTTACAAAAACATATCCTGCTGGGGTAACGTTACCCCAGCCAGATCTTTTTCTTTCATGGGAATATTTAAATAATTACTAGCTATAAAATTAGTTGTCTAGATGAAGTAAATGTTGTGCCTTATTTTGTATTTGTTCTTTCATTGGTTTTGAAGTTATTCCGAGATTTGGCTGGGGTAACGTTTTTGGTATTGCTAGATCTTTGAAATGGTTAAGCGGATCCTTATCATATTTTGTATATGGCTTCTTAGGAATTAGATTAAATGATGTTCAGCGATTAAAAAAAAAAACAAATTAATACATAGCTTAAAGGTACATTACATTAAATAGAAAAATAAATTCAATTGGTCCCAGCACTCTCAATAAGAGCTCTAAGGCCTGGGTAACGCACACCTAAAAACAGGAGTAACTATTATGTAAAATGGTGGTAAAAAAGTAATTAAAAAAAAAATATTTTACATATTATACCTATTATGATTTAAAAATAAAATAAAACAATGGAAAAACGCTTCATTGTTACTCAATGTTTTGTAGTTTGTAGCTATTTTTTCATCAAATTTTGCTTTAATTAATTTATCATTTCATGTACACCATACAGCAGACAATATTACAGAGGACAACACATTACAAGCATGAGGTACATAAGTACTGCATATCCCTTTAGGGATTTTATGATTGATCAATCGATTCACAATAATATACAGCAGTTGGATACAACATTCCGACACCAATCAAGCATCTAATTAAAAGTAATAACATTTATTTAAAAAGCTAACCAATCACCATGGTAAGGTGGATGTTTCAGCAGCGATGTGACATCGTCAGGGTACATGACAGCCCCCTCGAACTGCTTCACATACTCTGCATCTGGCATCCATCTGTGTGCATTACGCTGGCTGCTAAAATCAAAGAAACAGTTATTTATATGATACTAGTGGACCCTACGACCTTAGATTTTTTTTTACATAATAATCTCCACCTAATAACCAAAAAGCTAACAAAAATAGAATTAGCTAAATCGGTTCAGCTGTTTCTGAGATTTGTGCTTAGGAACACATTCAGTAATTCATTTTCATATACAGGGCGTCCCTGAAGTCGACGATCAAATGACACCAGATGATCGGCAAGGTTCTGACAGTTATCATAAAAACATTTAAAAAATTCCAAGTCAGAAAGTTTTTAAATTATAATGACTTATGTGTTATCCTCGAAAAACCCTGGCCCAGTCGTTTGATTCTTGTTGCTACAATTCTTTATGTTTTCGTAGTTTTGCTTACCTGAATAGTGCTTCAGTATTATGGAATCATGGATTCTGAGCAGTTGGCTCAGAATTCATGATTCCATAATACTGGATAATAATTGCATACGAAGGTGCGCTTTGGGTACACTAGAATAAATTTTATTAAGTCCAATAAAATTGTTCAAACCGGAGTTTGTTGGAAAAAAAATTTTGTGTCAAATTTATTAAATGCGTCAACTTTGGTGAAATTTGCCACTACTTGCGCATAACATTTTCTTTCAGTACAGTCACTTCAAGTAAGGTGAAACATAAATTAAGAACACTTGGTTCGTCAAAAAACGACATTCTTTTCGAAACTAAAGCAGTTGGCTCAGAATTTATGATTCCATAATACTGAAGCACTATTCAGGATAACATAAGCAAAAATACAGATAAAAAAATAAAGAATTGTAGCAACAAGTCGAAAGACTGGCACAGGGTGTAGTTTTTGTGGATAACACATATAAGTCATTGTAATTTAAAAACTTTGATTTGGAATTTTTTTAATATTTGTCTGATAATTTAGACTTGGAATTTTTTTAATATTTGTCTGATAACTCTAGTAACTGTGCCGATCACCTGGTACCATTTGATCATCGACTTCAAGGACAACCTGTATATAGTAGAATAAAATATAAGTCATTCTAATCTCATTATCCTGAATGAAGACTTCTTATGTGGAGAAGGAATGAACATTAACATTTAAACGTTGCCCCACAGTAGGATTTTCTACTGTGTCAGGGGTGCTTTCACAAACATACAAGTTCACATACACATCACACCCAGACCCGGCACAACAATTTGTGGATCACACAAATAGTTACTGTGTGTGAGAATTAAACTTAAGTAGTTAATTGATTTAACACAAATCGTTAATTTGGTTTATAAGAGTTAATAACAATCAAAAGAATTTATAATAAGATTCCCAATGAAATAATTCAATAAACTAATATTACTCAGGTGAACAATTCCATAATTTTAATTGAGATCATTTTGACATACTTTAATTTTATTATTATTGTACTAAATTCATTTCAATTGTAATATTCTAATAATGTTTCTAATATATTTGTATATCTATTACAGCAAGACATAATGGACCATCTTTATATGTAAGACCTTATTTTGTAAACTACCTATTTTAATAAACAAATGAATCTGATTCTGAATCAAAAATAGTATTCTAGTATTTTCCACGCTTTTTATAGCTACATATAAAACATGACTGGTTAGGTCAGTAAATATCGAAAGATTTAGATAATCTGTCTTGTATGTTTGTTATACTAGCTATCTGTTATAATTATAGGTACTATGCCTCCACCAATATGAACCCAATAACCCAATTCTAATGTTATTGATATTACATTTTAGTGTTTTGTTGAACTTCAGAACGAATGTAGTTACGCGTAAAATATATTAATTGACGATTTTAATTCTATGTTATTTTATTAGTTCGTGAATAGTACTATACACACTCTAACTACTAAATTTAACAGCAATATACTTACGTAATGTTTACAATTATTTAACCTCAAATGTTACATAATGTTTAAATCATAATTACACCATAATTATAATTGAAATCGATGTTTTACGACAATAAGCACTCACTTTACATTATAAAGGGCTGGTAAATTCTTTGTTAAGGCCGCTTTTTGGCCCAAATTTGCGGATTTTCGCAGCAAAACACTGAACATAGAGGCCATTTTTGACGGTACTGCATTCCGTTCCAAAATGAATGAGATTGTAATCAAGTAATCAGTTTGATAAGAAATTCGTTCGAGAACTAAAAAAACTGTAATCTTTTGAAATGTAAATGAATTTAAAATTTAAATTATTGCTTAATAGATCATATAAAGTTAGTATAAATTGAAATCTGTATCGGAATTTTTGTTAGACTGATTTAATGAAAATAAAATACGCAAGTTCTTCATTTCAATTAGGTTCGTGTAAAGGATCTCAAACGTCAATTTTTTTTCTTTTTTCTCTTTGGCAACTTATTCAAACAGCCTACTGGCCTGTCCTGTCTTTACATCAGGGCTTAACTCGGAACAATAACAAGAGGGCTTAAATACCCAGAAAACAAAATAAAAAATCCTGTGTATTTCTTTAAAAAATTCAGAGATTCTAGAGTAGTAGCATGTTTTGTGGTGCACTGCTGGATATAATCCCTCCTTCTTAAAAACATCTAAACTCAGGGGTTCAAAAGAAAACACACTTACACACAGAGAAATAAGCTTCAAAATTATTTAACAATAATTTATTGCTTAAAAATTAAAAAAAAGAAATGTACATGGGAATCTACATTGACATTTTACACTATTAAAGTTTCTCTTAGCTAAAATTAGGTTATTACGGAAAATACCGAAAGTCGTAAATTAACAAAACATAGATTTCGAAAAAAAATCAACTTGAATTAGTCCACAAATATATATACATAATTAAATTATATCTTGTAAGAAAGAGACGTAGGATATATGGCATGACGTCATCGCCGTTATAATGAGATTATGACCTCCGAGTTAGTTTCGGCTTCTTCTCAGAGTAGACCGATAGGAAATGCAGAAATCTAGTAATTGGGTAGTTTCAAGGGTAACAAAATTAAAAATCTAATTAGTCCGTCAGTTAGATAATGAAAAAATATTAGACACGTATTTTTTATTTTCTCATATTAAGTTGCAATATTTAGATAAAATGGCGCTAAGTTTAGGAGTGGGTCGTCGTTACGTCATAACGTGCTACAAAATGTGGCACGCTGTGACGTCACCCAATATTTCAGATTAATATATCGTCGAAAGTATTGAATTAAGGTACCAGACGGACATTAAAAAAAGTTTAGGTAACTACCATATTTACAGATTGACGTGTAAAAGTGTTACTTTGTTACCCATTTACAGAAATAAATATGATTTATTATTTACAAAGTCCACATGTACGAGTGACACAACAAGATGTCTGCATCTCACTCACACAGTTCATTTATAAACTAGACCACCATTTTAAAACATAAATCAGAACTAATATTATAAATGCGAAAAACGTTTGTTTGTTTGGTGTTATATTTATAGCCTTCCTCAGTAAATGGGCTATGCGACATGAAAAGAATTATTCAATTTGATCTAGTATTTAAGGAGCTTAGCGCGGACAAACAAACAAACTCTTCAGCTTTATAATATTAGTATACATTATGATGATGAAAACCCGGAACTTAGCACCAAACGATCAATAAACCCGGGACATTTACGAAATTCGGTATTTTCTGATAAAACCGGTATTTTGTACTAAAAATCGGCGATTATCGGTCAATTTCTCCAAAGACCACGTCGAGGGTGCCGATGATAGCAACGATATCTGCTAACATGGAGTTTTTGCCGACTTTCTCTAGAGCAGCCAGGTGAGCGAAGCCGGGCGCCTTGATCTTGCATCTGTGGACAACAAAAGTAAGCCATATAATATTATGGGGTACGCCGGCAAACGAGCACACAGATAAGGGGGCATCCATAAATTACGCGAGGTGTTTTTAATTGTCTGTCCCACCCTCCCCCTTGGTGAGATTTCGTGAGATTTTATTTAACACCCTCCCCCATACCCCACACTCACGTGAGATTTGTCAAAATGTTGGTTTTTAACATAAACGCGTTGGATTGTTATTGCAAAAAGAAAAAAATTCATGTACATACATATACAATTAAATCTTAAGCATGTACAATTTGGAATAAATGAACTATGAAGTCGGCAAAATAGTATAACTTTTTTTTATTTCTATCAGAAAAAAAATTACGTGATGTTTGCCGAGAGCGCCCTCTCTCCAACGTAAGATTAGATGAGATTTGATTCTACCCCCTCCCCCCCTTAAACATTAGAATCACTTAATTTATTAAACGCCGCCCCCTAACCTGATGGTAAGCAATCAGCGTCGCCCATGGACACTCGCAACACTAGAGGACTTACAAATACATCGTCGGCTTTTTGGGGGGATAGGGTTTATAGTAATTGGGGATTGGATCATTGGAGATCGGAGGGGGGAAGGATTGCCCTCCACTGCACACCCTAACACGGCATGTCGCAACGCTGTGTTATGTGTCACTGTGAGTTGGTGCTATCAATCTGGTCGAGCCGGCCCATCGTGAAAGCTACCTTCAGAAAAGTGTCTCATTACCTGTAAGGCTTGGATCCTCCGTCAGAGACGAGGTAGATCCCGAACTCTCCCTTCGGAGCCTCTACAGCGGTGTACGTGGACCCTGGGGGCACCTGGTAGCCTTGCGTGAACAACTTGAAGTGGTGGATGAGGGCCTCCATTGACGTCTGGAATGAGAAAATATAATTTTAATTCTTTTATAAACTAGGACTTTAACCCCCCTTTTTATAGGTTAACTAGCGACTAGCCCCCGCTTCGCACGGGTGCAATATGCATGTATTATACATATAAACCTTCCTTAAGAATCACTCTATCTATTAAAAAAATCGCAGCATCAAAATACGTTGCGCAGTTTTAAAGATCTAAGCATACATAGGGACAGACAGAAAGCGGATAGCGACTTTGTTTTATACTATGTAGTGATTAATACACTAAAACCTTCTCCTAGGTGTAATAAATACTTTTCTGGAAACCGCATCAAAATCGGCACAGCTAATCGCGAGATAGTCGCGCACAAACATACATACATATATACATACAACATACATACAAACTGAGAACCTACTTTTCTTTGAAATCATTTAATAAGGACACGTACATACGCACATACATACATTCATTCATTCATAAAAAAAATTTAACCCTTTGAAATTCATCCCCTAAATTTGTTTATACAAAAGTAGTCTCTAAACATTGGAAATAAGGTCTATAATGTAGTTAGTGGAGAGCGGTCATCAGTGACCGCTGGGGATACATGGGTTAAGGGGGGAAAATCATCCAATGACTTCTCCCGCCTAGGTGAGGCGGGAGGGAGTGTCAGACTCTTACTGACTAAAAACCACCTCGTTCATACTCCTGTACTTCGAGCCGGAGCCACGGTACCCCGTTAGGTCCTCCGCGACTCCGATACATACATTCATTGCTTGAAATAATTTAGTCAACTCTATTCCATTTTTCAGTCATCCAGACTAGATATTATATCATCATAAATCTGAAGGCATACCTTCATCTCCTCGCGCGAGGGTGGCGTGAGCTTGGCATCGTCCGTCTTGACCTCCCCGGGGGGCATCTGGTTGAGGCACTGGTCGATGATGCGGAGCGACTGACGCATCTCCTCCACGCGGCACAGGTATCTAGAATAATAGAAGAGGATTATGAATATTTAGGGGTTTTATTTAAAAATGGAGAAATTAGAAGTGTCTAAGTCAAAGTCAAAGCATTTATTTCAATTAAACCATAGTTTGGTACTTTTGAAACGTCAACAAATACAAAATAAATAATAGTCTGTCAGTCAGTCCGTCAGTGAAACTAGGTGCTCATTCCAAAAAGTAGATTCGAATGGAGAAGAACGAGCAAGAAACTCCATTCGTAACTCTTTTTAAAAAAGTATGTTCTACGATGTCTCTGATATATATTTCAATACTGTACGCATATGTAAGAACAATGCTAAGACACGCTTGACGCATAAAACTAAAATAAAAAATAAAAAAAATTTTAAAGTCCAACATGTTGCTCACATATGCATACTGACAATCTAAATATGGAATTCACAGATGAAAACAGATTGTAATGTAAAATTATAAATATTTTGAAACAGTTTTATTTAGTTTGCCCTGTTTGTTTATTGGGGTCAAATTCAGTAATTGGAATTCTACCCCCTTCCCGACGACAGATCGATCTGATATTTGGTACACACTCTTAATATTAATGACCATACAATATTATCTAATTGTTTCCACAACTACCTCCACTATTGATATCAAACGTAAAGGCTTAGTATTGGTATCTATACCTACATATAATAAAATCGTAGGAAAGTGAAAACTGTACATCAAATACATTTTTAAAAGAATGCTTTGGGCGTGATCTACAGTCGATATAGAAACCAAAAATACGGTTATTAAAATTTTTGTCTGTTTGTCTGTATGTACGTCCGGGATGAACTCTTAAAGTGCTACACGGATTTACCTAAAATTTTGTAATATACAGGCTACATATTATCATGCTAACATCTACGGGAGAGGAGCTGTGAATCACTATTCCACGCGGACAAAGTCTGCGACTAGCTGTGCCCGCAGCTAGTTGCTAGAATAGAGCTCATTAAAACCATTAAACATAAAAAATGTCTGTGTTATAAAAAAACCTTACTAATATTATAAATAGGAAAGTGAGTTTGTTTGTTTGTTCCACCTTCAGGCCGTAACTACTAAACCGATCGCTTTGAATTTTTGCAGACGTGAAGTCTGGATTAAATAATAGGGTACTTTAAATCCCGGAAAAATTTGAAATTCTCGAGAGAAAACGAAATTATTGGTTTAGATGGCGCTGTGTGTATTGGTATATATCACATAGGCCACTTTTTATCCTTTTGTGACGCGAGCGAAGCTGCGGGTAAAAGCTAGTGTTTCATATTTACCTGTCATAGCAGTCCCCGTTGGTACCAATAGGTACGTCGAAGTCTACCAGATGGTACGCGTCGTACGGCTGCGACTTGCGCAGGTCCCATTTGATGCCCGACCCGCGGAGCATCACACCGCTGGAGACAATGTAAATATGCATAATTAAAACATTAATATACTGTTAAAACATGTCATAGTTTGTTAGGTTTTTTTTTCTATCATCTGTATAATCAGGGGAAAGTAGAGGGATTTTTTATTTCTAAGGGGCGAACATCATCGAATTACTGCTCCCGCCTGGGTGAGGCGGGAGGGATTCAGACTCTTACTGACTAAAAACCACCCCGGTCCTTCTCCTGCACGTCGAGCCGAAGCCCCGGTTACCCGTTAGGTTCTCCGCGACTTCGAATCGGCATCGACCCTGTTGGGCCTCATCTATGGTGGTCTGATGGCTCTTTGAGTACGCTCGGGTCTGTTTCTGGTCGGACGGGGAGCCACCCATGCTCGCCGTCCGCAGGCCCGCGAAAGTAGAGGGAGTCCAGCGCATCCCTCTACTTTCTTTATTTTGATCAAGTCAAATCGGCAATGGGAAACCCAGTGTCAGACTGCGCCAGACAATCCGCAAACAGAGAGAGATGGCGGGAGATCGTAAGGAATGCTGTATCGGCCTCCAACACAAATATAGCCGCCTCAACGTGACCACGACCGCTCTGCTAAGAGCGAAACGACAGAGAAGAGTATAATTGTGTATCTGTATTTATGTTTTTTTGTTATATTTAATTTACCCTTTTATTGCAAATTACCATCTATACAGATAAATACAATTTTTACTAACTTTTTACCAAAATAACATTTTATATTATTTTTTTTCTGCCGGCCTCGTTGGCCGAGTGGTCGCAAGTGCGACTACCGGGCTATTACTGGGTACCGATTAAAAGGTTTTAAGAAAATCTCAGTAGTAGCACGGAGTCTGGAAATATGTCCGGTATATGGCAATAGGCTCACCCCCTATTACATGGGACTCATAACATAAATAGTGAAAAGTGGGTGTTACCTCTGTGTGCACCTCTGCCTACCCCTTTGGGGATAAAAGGCGTGATGTTATGTTATATTTTTTTCTGTCTGTCTGTTTGTACTGGCTAATCTAGGTTAGGCGGTTACCTGAAGCCGTAATTGAGAGCATCCTGGGCGGTGACGACACCGATATCCTTAGTCCTCTGCACCCAGATCCTGTTGGTTGTCAGGACATCTTCCACCTCATCCAAACGCTCCGCGAATTTGGATGAAAACTCGTAGATGTCATCCATGAGACCTAATGGCATGTCCTGTGGGGAAAAGTATATTTTGTCAGTCATTGGGCGGATAGGTGAGATTAGAAGAAATAGCAGTTGGCACCAGTTACTAAAAGAAAACATTTTATATGCTAGACTAGACCTATAGTACATAAATCTATATATATATATATATATATATATAAATATGAAACCCGTTTCCCGTTGTCACGCCATAACTTTAGAATGGCTAGATCGATTTGGCTGATTTTCTTTTTGTTGTGTTTATTATTATCAGGAGAAGGATCTTATGACAGAAAAAAGTCCTGAAATCCTACGGGAACGGGATTGCGCGTACGAAGTCGCGGGCAGGAGCTAGTATAATATACGCAAGAATATCGTATTTTTTTATGGGATAAACTGGTAAGGCGGTAAATGAGCACACGGATCACCTGATGGTAAGCAATCGACGCCGCCCATGGACACCTGGAACACTAGAGGCGTTACAAGTGCGTTACCGGCCTTTTGAGGTTTGGGAATTCGAGAATTCTTAGGAATTCAGCGATTGGGGAGAGGGGGATTGTGTAAGGGGGGGGAGATAGCGGAAGGGGGAGGGGGAGATTGCGGAAGGGGGGGGGGGGATATTGCGGAAGGGGCGGGGGGAGATTGCGAAAGGGGGAGGGGTGATTGGGCCGCCGGTGGCCTCACTTATACTCATCATTCATTTATTTATTTATTGGGTAACTATGGTATTGAGGTGTGTAAAAGGTGCTTAGACCTTTGATGCATAAGATAGCATTGGACGTGCCGACTCAATTGAAGTAATAATAAAGTAACCACGGCCTCACAGGACGCCGGCGTGATACGACGCTTGCGTTGTAGGTAGCCGTATGAGTGAGGACAATGAGGACAAAGGAGGTCTAATTCCTCTTCTCCCCCATCCTAAAAGGGACGGTAACACACATGTAATTCGTCTGCCCAGTCTATCAAATATGTAGACCCATGAAGAAAGAGCATGGCTGGTGACAAATGTATTTTACTCCAAAACTACTTACAAGGGAAACTCCTCCCGGTCTAATATAGGCAGCGTGCATCCTGGCTCCGCTGACTCTTTCATAGAACTCCATCATTTTCTCTCGCTCCTCGAACAGCCAGAAGAAAGGAGTAAGGGCACCCACGTCAAGCGCGTGGGTACCAACTGCCATGATGTGGTTTAATAGACGAGTTATTTCAGCGAAGAGAGCTGTAAAAAAAGAATAAATATGTAAAATAACTTACATTATTTTTCTAGAGGTTTTTTTTGAAGGGGGAAAATCATCGAATGGCTGCTCCCGCCTGGGTGAAGTGGGAGGGAGTGTCAGACTCTTACTGACTAAAAACCACCCCGTTCCTATTCCAGCACTTCGAGCCGGAGCCCCGGTAACCCGTTAGGTTCTCCGCGACTCCGAATCGGCATCGGCCCTATTGGGCCCCATCTGTGGTGGTCTGATGGCTCTTTGAGGCGCGCGCGGAACGTGACGCGCTGTACGCTCGGGTTTGGTTACGGTCGGGTGGCGAAGGCGAGCTACCCATGCTCGCCGTCCTCCGGCCCGCGCTTACGGTGGCCGGAGATCGTCCCGCGATCCCCGACGCCCGGTGTGTCCTTCGCGATGGCTGGGTTGTGACGCGTCCCGCCTCCTCCTTAGCTATCATGACTACTTCGCCAAAGGAGGAGACGGCATCCCAGTCCCCCTCGCTCCGCATCATGGCCCGCACAAGGGCCGGACGCGAGAGGTCGCCATCGCCGATCACGTTTGTATTTTCAGTTTCTCAAAAATCTAATTATGCAATTTTGTTCCACAAATATCTTGGATTACAGATATCAAACGTAAAGATTGGCTGGTAGAATAGAACTTATGGAAACCGTTTCACATTAAACATATTTTTTTTATAAATTACTTGTTCTTGAAAAGCTATAGTACTTACTTCGAATATATTTAGCCCTCAGCGGTATATCAATGTTGAGCAACTTCTCAACGGCCAAGCTGTAGCATTGCTCATTACACATCATGGACACATAGTCCAGTCGGTCGAAGTAAGGCAGCGCCTGGGTGTACGTCTTGTATTCTATCAGCTTCTCCGTGCCCCGGTGGAGGAGGCCGATGTGAGGATCTGCTGCGCGGACCGTCTGGGAATTGAGAACATTAATAAATATTTTATTATATAACGCTGAAGAATTTGTCTGTTTGTTTGAACGCCCTAATATCAGGAAGTACAAGTCCGATTTGAAAAATTATTTTTGTGTTGGATAGCCCATTTATCGAGGAAGGCTATAGGCTAAAAAACATCACTCTACGATCAATAGGCGCCGAGCAGAGTGGGTATAACCGGGTGGAGGTAGCTAGTAGTATAATCGCGGGTTACTCACGTGAATATATTGAGAAAGTTCTACGCGAGTAGGCTGTGCGACATCCCCGCGAAACTAGTAGAGCTTTTCTCAGTATATTCACGAGAGTTATTATAATTTAGTATGTCTCACGATAGTTATTATAAAAACAGAGTATACGGTTGTTCATTGTCCTGAAACCATCTGCCTGATACGGCAGCCATTTAACAAATAATTATGTACAATAGCTTTTACCCGCGGCTTCGCTCGCGTCACAAAAGGATAAAGAGTAGCCTATGTGACATATACCAATACATACAGCGCCATCTATACCAATACTTTTGTTTTCCCTCGGGAATATCAAATTTTTTCGGGATAAAAAGTACCCTATTATTTAATCCAGACTACTAACTTTAAGTCTGCAAAAATTCAATGCAATCGGTTTAGTAGTTACGGCGTGAAGTCGGAACAAACAAACAAACAAACAAACAAACTCACTTTCCGATTTATAATATTAAGTAAGGATATATATATTAGTAAATTAGTAATATATTAGTAATATTAGTAATTAGTAATAATTCGTAATATTAGTAATTAGTAATATTAATAAAGAAGTAAGGATTGCTACTCACTTCTCCGTCCAGCTCAAGCACCAATCGCAACACTCCGTGAGCGGCCGGATGTTGAGGTCCGAAGTTGAGGACCATATTCTTCACTTGCTTCTCTCCGGGAGCCACCACACCTGTGGGGAGAGGATATTGACATCAAGAACCTGTGGCAGATGCCTCCTGGACTGGAGTAACCCTACAGCTTATTAATTCAAAGAAAAGATAGGAAAAACATAACATAACATCACGCCTTTTTATCCCCGATGGGGTAGGCAGAGATGTACAATACGGCACTTAATGCCACTGTACAATGTAAAACCCACTTTTCACTATTTATGTTATGAGCCCATGTAATAGGGGGTGAGCCTATTGCCTATAGGAAAAACACAGGGAGGCCAGGGAGTTTCTTTTTATATATTTTTTTATTTATGTATATTTGATGGGGCGACGTTTGACCAGTATCTCGCCTGGTGGTAAGCGATGATACGGTCTACAATCTAGCACGTCGTCCCATAAGCAACCTATTCACTCGGCCTTGAAGACATCCAGGTTCAAGTTTAGATATAGTCTAAGATCCGGCTGCAGAATCAGTGTACCCATCGAGTGTTTGCTGAAAACCAAATTTTTACACATATTCATGATTAGGAGAATTTATATCCACCAGGTTGCCTATCAAAATGTGGCCGCTAGTATTTTTAATTAAATTATTAATAATTCATAATCCGTAAGAAATTTCACTGACTTTTTTTTTCAATGAAATGTCGTCTACTTCACGGCAACATCTATAAAGACTCTGAAAAATTATGGTTGCCGTTGCGCACCTGGCCGCACCTCTTCGCAGCCAGGTATACACAGGTATGAATTTGTTACATTTATACACCCACAACGTACATTTATAATTTATATATCAAATTAAAGCAAATTTTTTTCTGTATATTATTATATACGGTTGCTTAATTAAATCTGGCCGCCAATAAGGGTTGCTGGCTAATAAATATAGTAAATATTAAAAGTAGAGTGAAAGAGAGCTAGCGCGTAACACCACTAGTCACTAGGTACGACTCAAAATAATAAATACTCCAAAAGAAACGTCTTTCTTTTCTAAAATAAAAAATTAAAAAGTCAACGACAAATTTAAAAATTACAAAAAAAAATGAATATTGATGATAAATAAAATCAAGGTTACTTATGTAAAAAAATTGTGTTGTACAAGTACTGTATGAAAAAAGATTTAATTTTATTCAAGTATTACATTTATTTTACATATTCATCAATCATCAGTTTTACCTTCAAGCGGGCGCGTAGTCATTTATAACGGGAGCAGGCGCGCGTAACCGAAAAGACCTATGGGATTAATAAGAGAAATAAAGCACTAAATAATTATTCAATATTTATTTATTTATTTGTACTCAGATTTATTATCATTGTCTTTACATCGTAATTTGTCAAAAAAAGTAATTATTTTCATGAAAAACAAACAATTATTAGATTAATTAACATAACTCAAACATTATACAAATCAAATCAAAAATTAGGAACACAAACCCCTTTTTATATATCTAAGACTAGTTTATATACCTTATCTAATAACAAAAATTACGAATTATGAATACTAATTAACTTTGGTTTGGTTTTTTTAAAATTATAAATTTTTAAAATGTATTATATTTGTATTATACTTCCATGACTCTTTTTTAAAAATCTGAATCATCGGAGCTCTCAGTCACACTATCATCGCAGCTATCACTTTCATCAGAAATATCGGTATCGTCGTTATTATCGGAAGGCTTGTTCGATTGATAATGATAATTTTAGATCATATTGATAATGATAATGATAGATTGATAATTTTTCGATGCACAAATAAAACAGCAATTTTTTTTTGATCCGTTGACAACACTAACATCTGACGCATGCGCAATGGCTTTAAACCGTCTGACAGCTGGCAATCGCTATCCTCGTCTGACTAGTGGTGTTACGCGCTAGCTCTCTTTCACTCTACTTTTAATATTTACTATATTTGTTAGCCAGCAACCCTTATTGGCGGCCAGATTTAATTAAGCAACCGTATATAATAATATACAGAAAAAAATTTGCTTTAATTTGATATATAAATTATAAATGTACGTTGTGGGTGTATAAATGTAACAAATTCATACCTGTGTATACCTGGCTGCGAAGAGGTGCGGCCAGGTGCGCAACGGCAACCATAATTTTTCAGAGTCTTTATAGATGTTGCCGTGAAGTAGACGACATTTCATTGAAAAAAAAAGTCAGTGAAATTTCTTACGGATTATGAATTATTAATAATTTAATTAAAAATACTAGCGGCCACATTTTGATAGGCAACCTGGTGGATATAAATTCTCCTAATCATGAATATGTGTAAAAATTTGGTTTTCAGCAAACACTCGATGGGTACACTGATTCTGCAGCCGGATCTCGTACTAATACTTTATATGGGAATAGCTAGTATTCACATACATATAGGTACGTAACATCACGCCTTTTATCCCCGAAGGAGTAGCCAGAGATGCACATTACGGTACTTAATGCCAGTTTAATGTAACACCTACTTTTCAGTATTCATGTTATGAGTCCCATGTAATAGGGGGTGAACCTATTGCCATATACCGGGCACATTTCCAAACTCCGTGCTACTAATGAATATTTTTAAAATACACAGTAATACTTTGCTTGACCCGGGAATCGAACCCGAAACCCCTTGCCAGTCGCACTTGCAACCACTCCGCCAACGAGGCAGTTAGCTAGTATATAACAATTAATTATTCAAAGTAAATTAAACTGTCAAACACCAAGCGGTCACCGGTGAACGCAACCTATTGTTCTTTAATTGTGTCTATAAATACGGTACTCGACGAGTTAAAAAACCACTCACCGTGGTAAGGTGGATGTTTCAGCAGCGAGGTGACATCGTCAGGGTACATGACGGCCCCCTCGAACTGCTTCACATACTCCGCATCTGGCATCCATCTATGTGCGTTACGTTGGCTGCTGTGGAGAGAGACATCATTATAATTTAATCAATACCAGTCTATCATATGTCCTGCACATATATATATTTTTATTATATTTGATGGGCCGACGTTTGATCCCTATCTCGCCTGGTGGTAACTGGTAATCGATGATGCTGCCTAAGATGGAGCATGTTGACCCATAAGCAGCCTATTCACTATGGCCTTAAAGATACCCAGGTTCCCAAGAATTGCACTCCTTAGCAAATTACTTGTAATATTAAGAAAAATGACAATTAAACACTATATTTTACTTTTTAAAAATCAATGTTGCCCCACATTGGGATTTTCTCTTGTGTCGTGGCTGCGTTTACAAACATCCAAATTCATATATGTATGACATCCACACACAACACATCCACACCAAAGGGACACAAAGAGTTGCGCCAAACCTACAGCCCTATATATTGTTTAAGGGAAATTAACATTACAATTTCAAATTTGTTAATTTTTTTACATAACATAGCATCACGCCTTTTATCCCCGAAGGGGTAGGCAGCGGTGCACATTATGGCCTGTACAATGTAACACCCACTTTACACTATTTATGTTATGAGTCCCATGTAATAGGGGGTGAGCCTATTGCCATATACCGGGCACAATTCCAGACTCCGTGCTACTACTGAGAATTTTTAAAAACCTAGTAATACTTTGCCTGACCTGGGAATCAAACCCGAGACCCCTTGCCTGGCAATCGCACTTGCGACCACTCGCCCAACGAGGCAGTCTATTTTTTGTAAGTTAATATTTCCTTTCTACAAAAACTCTACTAAAAAATATATTATATGAATAAATGACTGCACGATTGGCACCATAGATGGGCAACTGGCTGCTGCGCAACATGTAGCGGGTACCATACCCATATAGAGTGTCTCTTTGTGTAATCTACAAATTGTTGTTTAGGGTCTGTGTGTGATGTGCATGTAAACTTGTACGTTTGTAAATGCACACATGACATAGGAGAAAATTTTTGTGTAGAGCACTATTTTTAAAAAATTATATTGCTTTTTTCAGGGAGTTTATTTGTGGATCTAGCAAAGAATGAATTGTTAAACTTAATCTGTCAAACACCAAGCGGTCACCGGTGACCGCGACCTATTGTTCTTTAATTGTGTCTATAAAACCGGTACTCGACGAGTTAATGCTTCAGACATTCTCTGAGTCACCTTTAAGTAGAGAATCATCATGGATTTTGAAAGGACTAACAGAAGTATTAATTATTTACTAATTGTACCTATTTTTATAAATGATAATTTGTCCTGTATGTTTATGTGTTTTTATAAATAAGCTGACAACCTAAAAGACAATTTTGATCAATTTTAAGAATGAATGGATTAAAATGTATGTTTTAAGATCTTTCACATATTTACTGTATACTCAAGTTTTCAAAATAATTCTATTCTGTTACATTCTAAGTAAAAAATATTAACTGATATCCAGCTGATAAGTCCTCCCAATGGAACCAAGTGTTATTGACCTACAATTTAAGTTTGTTTTGTTGAACTTCAGAACAAATGTAGTGACGCTTAAAGCGTTTTAAATCACGACTTTATCTCTACATTATTGAATTAATTAGATAAAAGCACCAACAGTAATAAGCTTTAACAGCAAAATACGTAATATTTGTTAGGTTTTTAACCTCAAATGTTACATAATTTTTAAATCACAATTACACCACGATAATAATTAAAATCGATGTTTTATGATAATAAGCACTCACTTCACATTATAAAGGGCTGGTAAATTCTTTGTTAAGGCCGCTATTTGGCCCAAATTTGCGGATTTTCGCAGCAAAACACTGAACATAGAGGCCATTTTTGACGGGACTGCGTTCCGTTCTAAAACATTTCTGAAATGAACAAGACTGGAACATGTCATAATTTGACAGCAAGTTCATTGATCAAAGTCTAAGAAATAGCTATATACGTATGAAATGTGAAAGTTTAAATTGTGGATTAATAGATAATACAATATTATTAAACATGGTTTATAATATCTAATTATTTGTTAAATAGGTCGAATAAAAAAATTTGGAAGTGTGTTTATCATGTACTCTGCGTATAAAGGATCTCATATGTCAAACATCTCGCACATTGTCAGCTACAACTTGGCATCATGGCTTTTAATCAATGGAGACAAAAGTGTAATAAATCTTTTAAGAAAAACATGAATCCCTTTTTCCCTTGGTCACAGCATCACGCGTGAATGGCTGGACCGATTTCACTAATTCTTTTTTTGTTGTATTATATTAGAAGAAGGTTCTTATGACTTAAAAACATCCTGAAAATCCGACGGTAACGGGAGAAAACGGGATTGCCCGTACGAAGTCGCGGCAGAAGCTAGTCTTTTATAAATTACGTTAAAAAAAACAACAACAGCACTCTCTTGTTTGAAGTAGGTCAAAATGTTCTCCTAAGTGTAACAAACAATTTTCTGAAAACGCATCGAAATCGCTTCAGCCAATGGTGATGGTGATATAATCGTGCACAAACATTCATACATACAGGTTACAGGTCAAACTGAGAACAACCTTTTTTTAATTTTAGACTCGGTTAAAAATAAATAAAGCCATTAAAAAGATTCACCATCATCATTCATCCAGAAGACGACCACAGCTAAACGCATACTTCCCCCTTTGTCCACTTATGGATTTAACTCGTCGAGTACCGGTTTTATAGACACAATTAAAGAACAATAGGTCGCGGTCACCGGTGACCGCTTGGTGTTTGACAGTTCTCTTGAAGAACCATAAAATGCAAATTAGAGCAATAGTAGGTGACGATGAACCTCTGTTGCACCATAGTCCAGGCCCATAGGCCTGATCACACGAAGGTTATTATGCATTCCTAAGAATTTGAAAATCATAGTTAAGGCTTAAACTGGCGGACCCATGGGCGTAGCGAGGGGGAGGCGGGGGGGGGGGGGGCAGCTGCCCCCCCTAGCGGGCGGGCGGGCTGGCGATCTGAGCGAACTTTATTTCACCTCTTTATAAAAATTTACTGAGCTAAGCTATGTCATACTCATAATTACGGTAATTATTGTTATCTTTCGCCTCGCTAGCATAGTTTAGGGTTAATCTATGGTATAGTTGGTCGGTAGTCATTCTGCCGCGCCTTCGCCGCCTCCGCACCAAAAAACCAAAAACTAATAACAAACAAAAAGTCAAAACTAAAAAGCAAAAAATAGCTATTATTAGTACTGTTAGGTTACACACACTTAAGCTTTCACATTTATACCTAATGTATAAAAAAACAATTCAGTGTAGGATTTTCTCAACCTGCCCCCCCCCCCCCCCTGTAAAAAATCCTGGCTACGCCCATGGCCGCGGACCTCACCATGGGGTGTCAGCCTGCGCCGACGGGGTTACATTTATTAACCCGTCGAGCGTCCGCGTTCCTTATGATCCAACGGGTGCATTTCACAAGTGACATTCGGAGAAAGAAAGAAAGAAAATGCATTTATTTGGCCATTGGCACACGAAAACAATGATCATTACAATAGAAATAAAACAAATACAGTCAAAATAAAAACATTAATAATAGATTTTATAAAAGAGAAAGCAGCATGGAGCATTTTTTCTTATGATCCACCGGTTGCTCATAAGGACGCTCGAGGGTTTTTTTTAAGGGGGGAAAATCATTGAATTACTGCTCCCGCCTGGGTGAGGCGGAAGGGAGTGTCAGACTCTTACTGACTAAAAACCACCCGTTCCTTCTCCTGCACGTCGAGCCGGAGCCCCGGTTACCCGTTAGGTTCTCCACGACAAACATATTATGTCTACCTACCAGTTACGCTATTTTTTGACGCAAACAATATGTCTGCCTGCCAGTTGAAAGGTTAATATGGGAACGGCGATTTCTAACTTCTCAGGGCAAGTAGTAGTAGTAGTAGTGACAAAATAAAACGACTCAATTAATATTATTGTTTATTCTTTATTTATAAAAGTTTCATATTATATCTTTTACAAATACAAAACTGCTCATATGCTATGTAAAATCAAACCAAATATACCAACATTGAATTCATTTATTTGTTTAAAAAAATCTCATTATCTGCACATACAAAATGTCCACATATAAATAATAATGTTTAACGGCACACAAAACCGTTTGACGAAGTAACTCAACTAAGGTTTCTTAGGAATCATGCAATGGTGTTCATTTTTTTAATGGGATAAGCCAGTAAACGAACAATCACCTGATGCAGCAAGCAATCCTAAGCAATCGGCGCTGCCCATGGACACCCGAAACACCGGAAATGTTACAAGATCGTTGCCGGCCTTTTGGGGATAGGGTTTTTTTTAAGGGGGGAAAATCATCGAATGACTTTTCCCGCCTGGGTGAGGCGGGAGGGAGTGTCAGACTCTTACTGACTAAAAACCACCCCGTTCCTTCTCCTGCACGTCGAGCCGGAGCCCCGGTTAACCGTTAGGTTCTCTGAGACTGAGGGTTGAGGATTCAGGAATTGAGGAGATCGGAGAGGGGAGCAATTCGGCCTCAGGTAACCTCACTCCAACGAAGTTCAGGAATTTGAGCTCCTATCGTAGCTTGAAACCACTTGTCTTACCTCGACAAACAGCTATCGTATAATGTGTCATGAGATTTTTATAATACAAAAATGTTTGCTTATGATAACAAAATTATGTTAGTTCTATTTGACTCGTTTTTGCTGTCTCTGGCGATAGATGTCGTTAGCTGGCGGCGCGACTCCTAGCTCATCATCATCAGAATCTTCACCCGCTTTCCGTCGCCGTGCCTAGTGGAATAAAATGAAATATTAGGTTTTTGTTCAGTAAATTGGATAGGTTTTTATCCCTTTGTCGCCTTTTATCCCCGAAGGGGGCAGAGGTGCACATTACGGCACTTAATGCCACTGTACAGTGTAACACCCACTTTTCACTATTCATGTTATGAGTCCCATGTAATAGGGGGTGAGCCTATTGCCATATACCGGGCACAATTCCAGACTCCGTGCAGCTACTAAGTTTTTTTTTAAACCCTGTAATACTTTGCTCGACCCGGGAATTGAAACCGAGACTCCTTGCCCGGCAAGTCGCACTTGCAAGGGAGTGAGTCTCCTCTGAGCAACTTATTGCGCTTTATCTGCAACTCTGGACGATCGCGAGGAAACTACGACTTCAGCCAGCGTCTCCGCCTGCACTCCCGTGGGATAATGAAGTCGGTGAAAAGTAGCCTATGTGTTATTCCAAACAATAATCTGTTCTTGTTGCAAATTTCATCGCGATCTCTTCAGCCATTTTGACGTGATTGAGTAACAAACATTCAAACAACTCACAAAGTTTATCATCTATATAATATATAGATGATAAACTTTGTTAGTTACACCACTTATAACTCAAGAACGGCAGAATAGATTTGGCTGAAAATTGGTAGGGAGGTAGCTTAGAGCCAGGAGACCGACATAGGATACTTTTTAACCAATACTTTTTTTTACTTTTTACCGAAAATCACGAACGGGGACGGGAAAAAATGGGATTACGCGTACGAATTCGAGGGCAGAAGATAGTTTATAATATTAGTAAGATTACTAACCTTGCTGGATACGGTGGTGATGCCCTCATCATCAACGATCCAGTGCACAGAGCGCGCCAGGTCGAACAGTTTGGTGTCGCAGCCGTTCTCCATTGTAGGCGCAGGCGCTGTTGGAAATGATATGGAAATATGTATTATGAATTCATCATTACATCAGCTACAAGACATGAACATGGCTTCTCTCAATGACTTTTAAACCGGTTGGTTAAAAGTAATCATCGAATGACTTTTCCCGCCTGGGTGAGGCGGGAGGGAGTGTCAGACTCTTACTAACTAAAAACCACCCCGTTCCTTCTCCTGTACATCGAGACGGAGCCCCGGTAATCCGTTAGGTAGGTGGTTAAAAGTAATAAGGTCAAATGTAAGGTATTTTTATTATCAATACACACTACAAGCCCGCTAAAACCTCCCAACACTGATGCAACTCCTGTACACCACGATGTACAGTAGATACAACCATGCAAACACCGGAACACTGAAGTCCAGCGTCTCAGGGACATGAACAACTGTCTTGGATCCCGCAACGAGAAGCGTCACCGATCACGAAGCGCTTCGCATCAAGCTTCCTTGTGTATACTGTTAAGAAGAATTCTTTGCTAGAGTGTATTTCCTGAAGGGTTATACCCTGGGTGTCTTTAAGGCCCGAGTGAATAGGTCGCTTATGGGACGACGTCCTCCATCGTAGGCCGCATCATCGCTTACCACCAGGCGAGATAGTGGTCAAACGTCGGCCCATCAAATATACATAAACAAAAATATATAAATAAACTCCCTGGCTTCCCTGTATAATAACTATAGGATTTTTTCCTATCCTTTTTTGAATTAATAAGCTGTAGGGTTTCTCCAGTCCAGCAGTAGTCTTCCACAGGTTGTTGATGTCAATATCCAAAAATCCTTACTAATATTATAAATCGGAAAGTGAGTTTGTTTGTTTGTTCCGCTTTCACGCCATAAGTACTAAACCGATTGCTTTGAATTTTTGCAGACGTAAAGTTAGAAGTCCGGATTAAATAATAGGGTACTTTTTATCCCGGAAAAATTTTATTTTCCCGAGGGAAAACAAAAGTATTGGTATAGATGGCGCTGTGTGTATATGTCACAAGGGCTACTTTTTATCCTTTTGTGACGCGAGCGAAGCCGCGGGTAAAAGCTAGTACGTAATAAATCAGAAGTTATTATTAGAGGGGTAGAAAAACAACCTGTCTGTCTGTCTGTGTATATAAATATATCACAATTTACTCACGTTTGTCCGGCAGAGAGATTCTATTGAAGAGTTGCATGAGTCTGTCGATGGCAACGAAGGGTCCGCGGTAACTGGAGGGAGGCGGCATCATTGTACAGAGCTGCGCCGCCGCGGGAGGCAGGGGGAATGTTCCGCCTGGAGAACAATATTTAGTTTTAACATACATACATACTTAAGGTTATGTTCTTTCAACCCTATAGATACCCTACGCATGCCCTTTATTTATCAGCTGATCTTTTATCTGTTAGGAAACTTAACTTACTCCGACTCATACTGAAAAAACACATAACTCTCACATACGACCATTGTAAGCCAAAAAACAGAAGAGACCATTTGGTCGCCCCAACTGTTAGGGTGAGATCTGCCTTTGCTAAAAGACAATACCCGAGGCAATCATCTTATTTATACAACTTGCTGAACAAAGAACTACGAATCCATCCCATGAAACTTTGGGACTGTAAAAAAGCTGTAATGGACTGGCTCAAAACAAAGACATATGACGAAGTTGAGTCAGTTATAACCACTCTTTAATAACAGGATTATTAAAAACTGGGCTGGTGTGCATAGATATAATTAGTGAAGGTAATTTTTTCGGACTCCTTCGATCCCAAGACTTTGTCGTACGGCTAATTGGTGAACTGGTTAATTAACAGATAAAAAAAAATATATCTCAACTCACACAGTTCCTGATAAGCTTACACTCATATTTGCACTCACTCTTTCACTCACCTACTCACTCAATCACTCATACACATACTCACTATACATGATTCACATACTACACATACATACACTGTGCGATCTGGTATTTTCACAATAACTGTTATTCATTGTAACTTCAATTACTTAGAATGTCATGTGGAAGTGCGGAGTCTGATAACACAAGCAATCCATTGCTTAAAAGGTAATCTCCAATAATTTTTTTGTAATGCCTTTTGTAATTGAAATAAACTTTTTATTTTTTTTTATATGTTAACATAACATCACGCCTTTTTATCTCCGAAGGAGAAGGCAGAGTTGCCATTACGGCACGTAATGCCACTGTACAATATAACACCCACTTTTCACTATTTATGTTATGAGTCCCATGTAATAGGGGGTGAGCCTACTGCCATATACTGGGCACAATTCTAGACTCCGTGCTACAACTGAGATTTTTTTTAAAACCCA
The DNA here is from genome assembly GCA_902850265.1 of Spodoptera littoralis. NCBI lineage: Eukaryota > Metazoa > Arthropoda > Insecta > Lepidoptera > Noctuidae > Spodoptera > Spodoptera littoralis. The sequence continues at coordinate 6,828,806 of LR824557.2, forward strand.
GTAATACTTTGCCCGACCCGTGGATCGAACGCGAGACTCTTTGCTTGGCAGTAGCACCTGCGACCACTTGGCCAATGGGGCAGTCTCTAAACATAAAAGTTTAAACATATCATAATGATTACATCATATTAGGAAATATACAATATACCTGGAATAGGATGTTCACCAGGCAATGGATTGACTTTAGGCTTGTACGGTATCATCTGACTGGTGTCCGGCCGCGCTATGTCCTTGTTTGGGTCGTTGTCCCTGTAAAAGAGAGAGATGACAAAATGAGAATGAGATAAAATTGAGAGAGAGAGAGAGAGAGAGAGAGAGAGAGAGAGAGAGAGAGAGAGAGAGAGATAGAGTAAGTAAGGCAGTGATCGGAAATAGGAGCTTGGAGGACAGGGAGATAACTTACTTCTGTCCGAGTATAACGGCTGCCAGTTCTGGCGATATCCCCGCTAGAGGGCCTCCCAGTGCCCACGACTTGTTCGACATTGAGGCCACCTGTAATAATACAAATATATAATTTTGTTATAGCTGACATTTTAATGTTTTGTAATTTTACTGTATTTTCTCATTTACTTTTAACACCTGTTATATATTATATACTTAGATTTAGTTTTCTTTTTTTATATTTTTAGTAATTTTTTTTTTATTTATATATTTCAGGCATCACAGGCCCATATCGAATACTATAAACTAATACATTAAAGATTTATAAATACTATACATACATTACAAACAAAATAATTACTCAATTAGGTACTTAATAACTAGGTCACACGGAACCTCGGAACCGTCGGAATTTAATTTGATTAATGTAATTGGTGTATACCGTGTTTATTAATAAATAAATGACATTCGATTACTAAGTGTATTCAGGCTTCATTCCGTTGCGTTTGTATAAACGCGCTAACCTCAGGAACTCCTGATCTGATTTGAATAATTCTTTTTGTGTTGGATAGTGCATTTATCGAGGAAGGCTACGATAATTATTTATTCATAATATGGACAACCAGTAGTTGTTACATTAGGTATTACATCTAAGCACTTACATAACAATAAATTTTAAATGCACAGCATTTTATGGTGTCACAACTTGGACATCAACCTAACGATAGCACTTTTAAATGCATATATAAATTCACGACTGTCTCCCAAGGGGGTAGGCAAAGACAATGGAACACCAATTGCTACGATTCCTACATACGTCTTTCGCTTCATCAACAGTCATCAGTCTTTTCATGCATGCTCATCGGTTAAGGGTACTTTTAATTTGGCCCTTCCTTTAATATATCGCCAATCTGGTCACTATGTCGGTCTAGGGCGCCCTCTACCAACACCCTCTACATTTTTATCAGAAAGAAACTATAAAACAGACTTTACAGACTGTTATATAAAACATTATGCTACAATCTAAAGAAGTCGCGCAGAGGGGGTGAAAGTACACGGTAAAAAAAGAAAATTATATTTTAAATTAATATTTTTCATATTTTTATTGACGTTCCATAGTCTCTGCCTACCCCTATGGGAGACAGGCGTGGAGTTATGTATGTATTTTTTGTACTGACCTCGGTGTACCCGATAGACTTGAGTTCAGCGATGCTACACGGGTAGAGGTCAAGGAACTTGTAGCGGTCCACTAGCTGCGCCGTCTCCTTGCCTTCAAACTCCTTGATCTGTAATACACAATTAATTAAATAATTATTACTGTTTACCTCTTTGGACGAGTAGACGTAAGTGCGACTGTCTGGCAAGGGGTCTTGGGTTTGATTCCCAGATCGGGCAAATTATTTTTAAACAATTTTAAATTGTTTTCGGTATATAGCAATTGCCTCACCCCCTATTACATGGGACTCATAAGATTAATAGTGAAAAGTGGCTGTTACATTGCACAGTGGCATTAAGTGAAGTGATGTACACCACTGATTAGTTTTTTTAGAGATAGTGGTCAGACAATCAAAAAAATAATTAATTAAAATAGCATTCGTTATTTCCAAACCTACCTTTTCCAGCACAGCCTGTCTTCTCTTCTCGACCTTGACGATACTGACCAGGTCTCCAATATTAGATTCGAACTCTAGGAACCGGTTCCATATATCGACCTGACTCTCCGGTTTGAGGCTCCCTGAGGATAGGACTCGCTCGAAGAGAACACGGGTGTTGTTGTCCTCTGGAAATTATTTATTTATTATATTTATTATCTATATTTATAAAAGAAAGTCGTGTTATTTACACTATTTATAACTCAAGAACGGCAATAGACTTGGCTGAAAATTGGTAGGGAGGTAGCTTAGAGCCAGGAGACCGACATAGGATACTTTTTGGTCAACATTTTTTTTTTACTTTTTACCGAAAATCACGAACGGGGACAGGAAAAAATGGGATTACGCGTACGAAGTCGCGGGCAAAAGCTAGTTTATTATATTTATAGGAGGTACGGCAGGGTAATAGTAGCTTTTGGATACCAGTTCGCGATGTAACCATAAAATCTTTATTTCATTTAAGATAGATTTTCTTGAGTGCCTCGTTTGCCGAGTGGTCGCAAGTGCGATTCGGCAAGGGGTCTCGGGTTCGATTCCCGGGCCGGGCAAAGTATTACTGTGTTTTTAAAAATCTCAGTAGCACGGAGTTTGGAAGTGCCCGGTATATGGCAATAGGCTCACCCCCTAGCTTATTGAGCTCTGCAGCTTATGCTGTCTGGAAGATCCGACAGTTGACCGACATAGGCACGGCAAGACTAGTGTACTTCAGTTACTTTCATAGCATTATGTCGTATGGCATTCTGCTGTGGGGACACGCTGCTGACATTGAGTCTATCTTTATCTTACAAAAGCGCGCCGTCAGAGCTATCTACAACCTAGGTTGTCGCGAATCACTCAGAGAGAGGTTTAAAGAGATCAACATTATGACCGTTCCATGTCAATTTATCTATGAAAACATTATGTATGTTAGGAAAAATCTACAGTTATTTGGTAAAGTGTCGGACAGACACCACTATCAAACTAGACATAAGGATAGATTAAGTCAGCCAATTTTGAGATTGGCGAAAGTGGGTAAATCGTTCATGGGATTCTGTGTTAAATGTTATAACAAGATACCAAGCGATATACAGCATCTAAATGAAATGAAGTTTAAATTATGTATAAAAAAAACTTTATGTAGACAAGCATATTACAAAATTAATGATTATATAGAAGATAAAAATGCTTGGATGCACGCTGGTCCAGCTCCACGGGATAACGAAAAACATTGATGTGTCAATGAAATTCAACCTAAATATTACAACGTAGTTGCTTAAATGTATATGGTTTAACTTGCATAATCATTGTTAATGTGAGAGCCCTGTAATTAACTAAATATTAAATTGGACTAGTAGAATGCATTTATGTCAGCTTGGAGTTGTCATGTTCACTCAAAGATCGAATTGGCGGTGGCACGTGCATTGGGTCGCTAGATTCCCTGCAATATGATTGAGTTGGGCGGTGCTGGTGTACGTGTCATGTTCGTGAACGGGCGCCGTCAACTGTGACTGGTCAGCTCCAGACTGTATTATTTATTGTCTTTAAGGGTTATTTTCTTTTTCGATCTCTTTGGCTAGACTTGGTGTTACATTGTTCTCGCACAATCAAACCAATAAAACTGTGTAACTGAAGAATTGTATTGTGAAACTGATTGGAAAAGAGTAACCTATGGAGTTTCTTGCTCGTTCTTCTCCATAGGAATCTACACCTTGGAATGAGCAAATAGCTTCATTTTTAAATTTCTATTGCTGACGTTCAAAAGTGCCTTCCTGGTCTAATTGAAATAAATGATTTTTGACTTTTTGACTTTTGACCCTATTACATAGGACTCATAACATAAATAGTGAAAAGTGGGTGTTACATTGTACAGTGGCATTAAGTGCCGCAATGTGCACCTCTGCCTACACCTTCGGGGATAAAAAGGCGTAATGTTATGATGTTATGTTAGATTTTCTTTTACATTTGATGGGTCGATTTTTTTTTTATGGAAATGTAGGCAAACGAGCAGGCGGATCACCTGATGGTAAGCGATCAGCGCCGCCCATGGACAGCCGCAACACCAGAAGAGCCACAGGTGCGTTGCCGGCCTTTTAAAAAGGAGTACGCTCTTTTCTTGAAGGTTTGAAGGTCGTATCGGTTCGGAAATACCGCCGACGACAGATCATTCCACAGTTTTGCTGTGCGAGGCAGGAAGATACGTGAGAACCGCACAGTTGTGGCCTGCCAACCATCTATTTGGTGGGGATGCATTTGCCCACTATCTCGCCTGATGGTGCACGATGATGCGGTCTACGATGGAGCACGTCGTCCCATAAGCAACCTATTCACTCGGGCCTTGAAGACACCCAGGTTAGATTGAGCTGTAAGTTCTTTACATGTACGGGCGGCGCAAAAATGTCTGCTACAGATTAAACTTCTGGTTTTATAATAACTGTCGTGAGACATACTAAATTAACTAAAAATCGCGGATTACTCACGTGAACATACTGAGAAATGCTCTATTATTTTCGAACCACAGAGGGGTTCTAGCTCATGAACTAGGCTGCGCGACATGGCCGCGACTGCTGCTCATGAGGAAGAACCCCTCTGTGGTTCGAAACTAGTAGAGCTTTTCTCAGTATATTCACGTGAATAACCCGCGATTTTTAGTTAATTTAGTATGTCTCACGGTAGTTATTGTAAAAACAGATCTAACTAGAGCTACATATGCAAATGCCAATTTGATTTCACGTTTAGTAAGTTAGACTACTTCTGTTTAGAAGCTATCACAGCCATGTATTACTATGGCAAAGCTCATCAAATATCTATGCTATTACCATTAAAAAACTCACCGTTCAAATGAGACAGGTAGTCGATATAGCAGAGCACATATTCAGGTATGTGTGAGAACTTCTTGAGTCCAAGTTCGAAGATACGGAAAGCAATGTTTTTGTCTTTGGAGCAGTAGTACTCCATCAGCGCTGCCGCTACGAACACGTGGTAGCGGGACCTGGGGGGGGGGAGGGGGGAGAATAAGCACATCATCAATCATCAACAGCCTATAAATGCCCACTGCTGAGCAAAGCCTCTTCTCACACGGAGAAGGTTTGAGCATTAATCACCACGCTTGCTTAATGCGGGTTGGCGATTTCAAACTAATAATTAGAAATTGTTAGCCCAGGTTTCCTCACGATGTTTTCCTTCACCGTTTGTCAGTGGTGTCTGAATAATCTTAGAAAGTACATATAACTCGGAAAATGTCACATTGGTACTTGCCGTTAGTAGGTTTCGAACCCGCACCCTCATGCATGAGAAGCGGGCGTCTTAAACCTCCGGGCCACCACGACACTTTTTATGATAAAATGGCGAATACACACGCCATACATAAAAATTATGTATAAGATGATGATCATGGCCCGGAGGTTTAAGACGCCCGCTATTTCAGGATGATTCAGATCTTATCATCATTGTTTTGAATGATGTATTGAATTTCAGTGATTTGTAATTTGTCAAAAAAGTCGTCGTGGTGGCCCGGAGGTTAAGACGCCCGCTTCTCATGCATGAGGGTGCTGATTCGAAACCTACCAATGGCAAGTACCAATGTGACTTTTTTCGAGTTATATGTACTTTCTAAGCTTATTTAGACAATACTGAAGGAAAACATCGTAAGGACACCTGGGCTTATAATTTCTAATTATAAGTTTGAAGTCGCTATTGAGCAAGCGTGGTGATTAATGGTCAAACCTTCTCCGTGTGAGGAGAGGCCTTGGCTCAGCAGTGGGCACTTATAGGCTGTTGATAATGATAACATAAAAATATTTTAAGTTAAGCTCTATTCTACCAATCACGCCTTTACGTTTGATATCCATAATGGAGGTAGTTGTGGAATTAGATAATATTGTGCGGTCATCAAGATTAAGAGTGTGTACCAAATATCAGATCGATCTGTCTTTAGAAAAGGGATGAAATTCTAATTACTAAATTTGACCGAAAAACCGGTGCAAAATACATAAAAATTATTTAGGATTCTAAGTTTTATTACATATTTGTACGCGCGCCGCCGTCGCCGATACCACGAATGGAAGAAAGTGCGCGTGAATCACGGCAGAGGGCGCGCTGGACTCGAGTAGCCAGTAGCAGCGCGACAGTCGCCGCGTCGCGGGTCGCGGAATGCTGCTCATGAATATGAGCCTCTAGCATGGCTTGGAACTAGTCGAGTTCCTCGTCGAATTATTACGTGAGTAAGCCGAAAACACAATAATTTATTTTATTACATACCTAGGATCCTCCCTGGCCCGTTTAAAGACAGTCCTGGCAGACTTGATGCCTTCAGCTCGCCTGGCGAACTTCATATACTGCACGTACGCCAGGGTAGGGTCGATGTCCTCCATGTCCAAGTAACGGGTGTATACTTGATGTACCTGGGTGTGAAATTATAATTATATAGTTGACTGTATAGTTTCGAGAGAGGATTTATGAGCCCCGGTTTGGTTCGAAAGTAGTCGAGTGTATGCGTAAGAAGTAAAAATTTATAAATATAAATAACTTTCTTTATCTTAAATTTTTTTCTTTACGAAAATTAACCCTGAATTAAAACATTAGTAGTGGGTAATTGCACATTAGCCACTAACTGAGTTTAGGAATTTAACTCTTATTGCTAGGGTTCTTAGGGTCCACAACAGCTTGGCTGCATAGCGGTATAGTAGGAAAAATGAAGAACGAAAATCGAAAGATTTTTAATTTTAAAATATAATTTCACTTTATATTTGAAGGAAAAAAGTATATTCGGACTAATTGGAAAAAGGGCGCGATTTTGTTAAATAAAAAGCGTGAAACTATAATGACTGCCTCGTTGACCGAGCGGTCGCTAGTGCGTCTGTCGGGCAAGGGTCTCGGGATCGAATCCCGGGTCGGGCAAAGTATTAATGGTTTTTTTTTTAATTCAGTAGTAGCAAGGAATTTAGAAATGTGCCCGGTATATAGCAATAGGCTCACCCCCTATTACATGGGACTCATAACATAAATAGTGAAAAGTGGGTGTTACATTGTACAGTGGCATTACATGCCGTAATGTGTACCTCTGCCTACCTCTTCGGGGGTAAAAGGCGTGATGTTATGTTATGAAACGATTATAAAATAATCCTTACTAATACATATTATATATCGGAAAGCGATTTTGTTTGTTTGTTCCGCTTTCACGCCGTAACTACTAAACCGATTGCTTTGAATTTTTACAGACGTAAAGTTAGAAGTCCGGATTACATAATAGAGTACTTTTTATACCGGAAAATGTGACATTCCCGAGGGAAAACAAAAGTTTTGGTATAGATGGCGCTGTGTGTATTGGCATATGTCACATAGGCTACTTTTTAACATTTTGTGACGCGAGCGAAGCCACGGGTAAAAACTAGTTTTACAATATATCAAAAACTTTACCTTATTATAATGCAGTCTACTTTCCTCATAGTCGGCGTGGGCAAAGTGTAATAACGTGGACTGTTTCAGAGGTCCACTGGTGGCCCTCTCATACACTGCTGCTGCTTCGTCCGAGAACAGACGCGCCGCATTCGAGTCCTGTGCGAGGTAATAAGTAATAATATATTTATTTATTTTTTAAAAAACGTTGCCCCCTAATAGGATTTTCTCCTGTGTCGTGTGTGCGTTTACAAACATACAAGTTCACATACACATCACACCCAGACCCGGAACAACAATCTGTGGATCACACAAAGAGTTGCTCCGTGCGGGAATCGAACCCACTGCACGTTGAGCGGCAGCCGGTTGCCTAGCCACCGCATGCAGTGCGTTGTGCGTTTTTAATCTAATATGGAATTATCTAGCATCACACCATTGAACGTTTAATGTTTGACAGTGGCTGTATTATAGTCAGAATTTTAATTAGATTCCAGATTTGACAATAGCTACTGTCATTTTGTGAAATAATGATACCACATATAATAGTGTAGTGATGCACACAAAAATCGATAAACAATCGGTGTGTTTGTTTTATAATAAATGTTACAGAAAGTGACAGGATAGCGATACCGATGACGGCGACAGTTTATAAAATAACTTATTACCATGATACATCTATCTGTTTTATTTGTCATGTCCCTTCATGCTTACATTTTTTAATTTATTTAACACACAATTATTAAAGTCTCAGATCGTTAATTAATCTTCAAAACTAAATTATGGGTTCAGAAATATTTAATTTCCTGATATACCTAGTTTACAAGAGTAAAATTATAAACGAGAAGAATCGATCCAGAAATATTGCATTTCCATATCGAATAATTTCGCAACGTCACTATTTAGTACTTGTCATAACGTTGCAACACTGAAATTGTCAAATCTGGAATCGAATTAAAATTCCGAGTATAGTTTTATATTTGATGGGTCGACGTTTAACCACTATCTCGCCTGGTGGTAAGCGATGATACGGTCTACGATGGAGCACGTCGTCCCATAAGAAACCTATTCACTCGAAGGTTCACCCTTCAGGAAATAAAGACTCTGGCAAAGAATTCCACTCCTTAGCAGTATGCACAAGGAAGCTTGATGTGAAGCTCTTCGTGCGTAGGTAGGACATCTACCATGAACCGGTGATGCTTCGCCGATTGTCTTTTAATTGGACAAAAAACGGAGCGATACCATGGCCTCACAGAAGACCGACGTGAAACAACGTTGTGTTGTGTTTCGTCATGTGAGTGACAGAGATGCCCAATTACCCCCCCCCCCCCCCTCCCTTTCTCCAATCCCAGAATCCCCAACAATCCTCAAATTCCTAATCTCAAAAGGCTGGTAACGCACTTGTAACGCCTCTGGTGTTCCAGGTGTCCATGGGCGACGCCGATTGCTTACCATCAGGTGATACGTCTGCTCGTTTACCGGCTTATCCCATAAAAAAAATATCTGGCTATATTTGCGCCATCGGGTGAGCCAAAAAATAATGGTAGGCCCCCATTGAGATTACACTATCAGGTCAACATCTAGATATAACTCACCCCTTTCTCCTGCAGCAGCTTGGCGGAATGGTCGAGGAACTGCGCGGCCTGGTGCCAGACGTCAGGATGGTGTGCCAGGCAGAGCAAGCACTGCTCTATCGCGAACATCACCCGCCGAGCTACAAGCGCTGTATCTTCTGAACGGAGGGGGTTGGAACGCTCCCACGTTATGTACTTTTTCCATAGTTCCACCTGTAAGAGGATATTGCAGTTGGTTTGTGTAATCATAGAGTACATTTATTACCACCATCTGAGGAGATCGTTCAAGTATAAAAACAGCACAGGACCACGGTATTAAGCTGTGCTCTGGCCTTCTGCGCGACGCATCATGGGCTTTTTATGTGTACCTGTATTCTTGTTGTGTGTCGTGGCGTAATAATTGTTTTTTCTTTCTTTCAAATGTGGGAAAGCCATGCTTCGGTACAAATAGGCCGGTTTGACCGGAGTGATACCTCGGCTGAGCAGAAAACCGACGTGAAACAACGCTTGCGTTATGTTTCGTCGTGTGAATGTAGGTTACCGGAAGCCTAATTACCACCCTCCCCGATCTCCGCAACCCCCTCAATCCTCAAATTCCTAATCCCCAAAAGGCTGGCAACGCACTTGAAACGCCTCTGGTGTTCCGTGTGTAAATAGGCGACGCTGATTGCTTACCATCAGGTGATCCGTCCGCTCGTTTATCGGCTTATCCCATAAAAAAAATCGTGTCATGAAAACATTTGATGAAAATCCGGCAATAGTGCTCACTAACACAGTTCAATAATCTAGCAGTGGACTATCCCGTTGTTGACGGGTGATGTGAAAGTGTTAATTTAAATTTTAACTTTATTGCGCTAAACAATGCGCTTATTAAGTGATTTCTTGCGCAAAATGAGATTGCTCTTGTTGAAAGTGTAGAATATATTTCGATCACTTTTAAATCACATGCGCAATTTGCGCTGCCTTGCGCAACTTGCGCTACCTTGCGCTTCCTTGCGCAAACGTATAACTAGTTTACTAGAATCTTTAAATACCTGTTTCATCTCCTCCCTGTCAGCAGTAGGCGGTGTGGCAGGCATGTTCCTATTCAGACCTCTAGTCACTGTCTCCAACTCCTTGGCCACTCGCTTCGCGTTCATGTATTCGCGGGAACGCTCCATCGACATTCTTTCAGCTAGATAAGGTTAAAGTTAAAAGGTTGTAAAGTGAGTTAGAATATGAACTTTAGCGGGTAGACGTTACGAATGTTATTCAACTGTGGATGTCTTCTATCTGTGATAATAATGATGTAGTAGAAAACAAAGTAAAAGCTCTTCAAAGACTTCTTGTGTATTTATCCAGTAAAATATCTCTGTACACCCTATGCAAATGTGTCGCGGTTTCGATTCCCGCACGGAACAACACTTTGTGAGATCCACAAATTGTGGTTTCGGGTAAACGCACCCACGACACAGGAGAAAATCTTATTGCGGGGCAACGTTTACAAAAGGGAGTGAGTGTCAGACTCTTACTGACTAAACACCACCCCGTTCCTTCTCTTGCACGTCGAGCCGGAGTCCCCGTAGCCCATTAGGTTCTCCGCGACAGGCAAGTGCCTAGGGCGCTAGGTTACGCGCGTGCCCAACTGTGCATAGAGTGACGGCGGCGACAAAAAAATTAGGGGCGCCTATGAGCTGCTTGCTTAGGGCGCTCACTAGGTTTAATTCGCCTCTGCTTGCTTCTTCAACAGATAATTAATGCAAGAAATTTAAGGGAACAGAGAGCATAGTTCCCTAAGATCGGAAAAAGAGGATCTTCCGACCAGGCGAGGTGATCGTGCCTGGCGGGCTTTCTGCCCAACAGTTGTTCGTTGGGATTTTCTATCCGTGTTTATCCGCTTGTAAACTTTACATGTGCGATGTAGGATTTTTCGTGGCGTCATCCGTTGATTTGTTGTCATCGATGTTTGTCGTGTGTCATGTGTCGCCACAAATTTAAAAGTGGGACTAAAAAAAGCTGATTTATTTGATAGAGGAAAATGAAAAATAATATCTTACCAATGATAGTGTTGATGCTCTGTTCAAACGCAATGTAATCCTTCCACAGAGTCTCAATACCTATTATAGGCGTGATAACTGCCCTCTGGTACACCTGTAAAAGGAGAAAAGAGTATTAACACGTTAAGGTTAAAACCATTTACATAAAATTGAGATGCTGACAGGGTAAAAAGATTAAAAATCTAATTAGTCCGTAACTTAGGTAATGAAAAAATATTAGACACGTATTTTTTTATTTTGTCGTATAAGAAAACAATACTTAGATAAAACGAATCAAAGTTTAGTAGTGAGGGCTAAAACGTCATTTCTACGTATAAAATGTACATAGAAGTGACGTCATGCGACATTTTAAATCAATATATCGTCGAAAGTATTCGTTTCAGTAATAAAATAAAAAATACGTGTGTTATGATTTAAAATAATCTACTAGACGGACATTAAAATAAAAATTAGGCATCTACCCTATTCGTTACCTTTCTCACAGCAGAGATCTTCTGGTTTTCAGCATAAGATCCCACAGCCTCCACACTCTTCAAAAACGTGATGTAATCATTCCAGATCGGGTAAGCGTGGATGTCCAGGCCGATCTTGTCCAGCGCGAAGTCGTAGGCTTGAGCCATTTTTTCCCTGAGGAAATTTTCAATTAATTTAAAGGATTATGGGATTAAACTTCAAGAATTTGTATCCCAAACCCAGAACTGTATTATCCCTAAAGCAAAGCGGATTAAACCTAAAGAGCGCCCTAGGCCAGCACCTCATAGGCGCCTGTAATATTTTTTGGCGCCGCCGCCACTGTATTGGCGCGGCGCCCCTCTGTAACCTGTGCCTTTAACCAAACGCCACTTTAGCGCTTGTCTACAGAGAGAGTAGAAAAATAAATGTATGGGGATGATACTGAAAAGTGTCAAAATTTACGTCAATCCCATATAATTTGGTTTTCTATTCTACATGTAGACAAGCGCTAAATGGCATTTGGCTTCAGCTACTGGCCCTAGGCATTTGTCTAGTTTGCCTAAGAGATAATACCTCTCTGGCCTAAGTATTTTTTTAAGGGGGGAAAATCATCGAATGACTGCTCCCGCCTGGGTGAGGCGGAAGGGAGTGTCAGACTCTTACTGACTAAAAACCACCCCGTTCCTTCTCCTGCACGGCGAGCCGGAGCCCCGGTTACCCGTTAGGATCTCCGCGACCTGGCCTAAGTATAGGACATCTCAAAAGAAGGCTACAGTTATGTAACTTATTTTTTTTACATTAAGCTGTGACTGCAGGCATATCATAATTAAAAATATTCGAATTTTTGCATTAGAGATGTTTTTTAAACGTTGTGGGGCAACTAGGATTTTCTCCTGTGTCGTGGATGCGTGTACAAACATACAATTTCACATACACATGACACCCAGACCCGGAACAACAATTAGTGGATCACACAGAGTTGTTCTGGGCGGGAATCGAACCCGCGACACGTTGCGTGGCAACCAGTTTCCCAGCCAACCGTGCAGTCGAAGTTTTGAAATTGAGATTTGTTATTAATTTCGACCGAAAAATGCAGGCACTTGAGATTCCCAGGTTCAAAGCAATATTGTGAATTTTGTATACCAAAAATCTCAAGCGGAAAGTGCGCATTACAAAATAAATATATTAGGGCAAAAAGTACTTGCAAAGTAAAATCACTATTCTGCCTTTCTTCGCAAAAATAATAATGTGTTAATTATAAAATCTTCGGTACTAACACTGAATTCAACTGGCAAAAATTCGTCTTCCCTGTGCCTTTAGCCAAATGTCATTTAAATAAAAATCTCAGTACCTAGTAGTAATACGGAGTCTGGAATTGTGCCCGGTATATGGCAATAAGCTCACCCCCTATTACATGGGACTCATAACATAAATAGTCAAAAGTGGGTGTTACATTGTACAGTGGCATTACGTGCCGTAATGTACACCTCTGCCCTTCGGGGATAAAAGGCATGATTTTATCTTATGTTAGTTTATTATAGTCTCCTCTAATAATAATATCTTCTGGTAAAGTAAATAATACGTACTTGTAAGTAGGCAGCATGCATTTGGTCTCCTTAACATAGTTTAGGTACAGTCGCCACAATTCTATGTTCAGGATCTTCATTAAACATCGCTGGAACAGCTGCATTGGTGAAACAATGATTATTGAGGCTATACTACTAACAAGTAACACTGCTGGATTTAGGGTGCTTCTTAAGCTATATAAGGTACTAGATATTTATCAAAAAGATGACGCAGGTAGCACCTGTATTAAACTAACTAACTCCAAAATAATGACGTTTGAAACCTTGATTGAAGTCTCGCAAAAGCTCAAGTAGTTTCACGCCATGTCGGGGCTCATAAACATTAGTTGTGCACATGGCTTTTCACATAATTAAGCAGTACATATGAGTATGAGGTAGTCTAGAAATATTTTAGGTGCCTAATAGCAGGGACTGAAAGCGGTTAAGGTATAAAGTTACGGTACCGGTACAAACTAAGTATACCGATATTAAGGTTATACCGTCATTTAACCTTCATGCGATATCAGTACCGATAAACTTAGATTTGACCGTTGCGGGACGTACAGCGAGAGGTGCGAACACAGATATAACAATTGTTTTTATTTCATATGATATATCTGTCGATGTGAAATAGCTGCAACCGGTAGGCACGCGCCTGTGAGCCTGTAAGGGGAGAGAAATAGGATTTTTTTTAAGGAGGGAAAATCATCGTATGACTGCTCCCGCCTGGGTGAGGCGGGAGGGAGTGTCACTCTTACTGACTAAAAACCACCCCGTTTCTTCTCCTGCACGTCGAGCCGGAGCCTGGTATACTTAAGTTCTCCGCGACAGAGAAATAGGATAGATAAAGTAACGTGGTCAGTATCTCTTTTATACCTTTTTATTAAGGGGTACCGGTACCGAAATACCGGTTTCCATATTTTGATACTTTGATACCCAAAAATAACGATACCGAAAAATTTCGATACCGAAAAACAATTTAAAGGTACTTTAATTTTCAACTGACTTCAAAAAAAAGGAGGAGGTTCTCAATTCGACTGTAATTTGTTTTTGTTTGTGCCCTGATTACTCGAAGACGCCTGGAGGCTTGTCATTTAGTCCCATTGTCATCAAAGCAGGATCTGATGATGGAAACCCAGGGGAACCGAGGGGAACTTTTAAAAATGAAAGGGGCGACTAGTGAATTTGTTAATTTTTTCATTAAGTATTTAAAACCATTACAATCTGATAAAGGTCTGTAGTCGATCTGATGAAGGAGCCGAGAGCCAGTCGAGGGAACTCCTCAACGGTTAACAGTAGCTATCTTGTGTTTGGGTTTGATTCATTTGTATCGATGAGGACTTTCTACCTAGGTGGTATGTGATTGCCAATAAGGGTCTGATGATGAAGTAGTACGATAGTTGAGGGAACTCCTCAACGGTTAAAGTAGCTATCTTGTGTTTGGGTTTGACACATTTGTATTGATGAGGACGTTCTACCTAGGTGGTATGTAATTGCCAATAAGGGTCTGATAATGAATTAGTACCATAGCTGAGGGAACTCCTCAACGGCTAACAGTAGCTATCTTGTGTTTGGGTTTGACACATTTGTATCGATGAGGACGTTCTACCTAGGTGGTATGTAATTGCCAATAAGGGTCTGATAATGAATTAGTACCATAGTTGAGGGAACTCCTCAACGGCTAACAGTAGCTATCTTGTGTTTGGGTTTGACACATTTGTATTGATGAGGACTTTACACCTAGGTGTGGTGTGGTTGTCAATAAGGGTCTGATGATGAAGTAGTACGATAGTTGAGGGAACTCCTCAACGGCTAACAGTAGCTTTCTTGTGTTTGGGTTTGACACATTTGTATTGATGAGGACTTTACACCTAGGTGTGGTGTGGTTGTCAATAAGAGTCTGATGATGAAGTAGAACGATAGTTGAAGAAACTTTTCAGTGGTTACCAATACCTACCTTGAGTTTGATAATTTGTATTGATGAGGACTTTACACCTAGATGGGGTGTGATTGTCATTAAAGGTCCAATGATGAAGTAGTATGATAGCTAAGAGAAATCCTCAATGGTAAACAGTAGCTACCTAGTGTTTGAGCTTGAATAATTTGTATTGATGAAAACTGTGCATCTATGTGGGTTGTACATAATATAATATATTCTTGTACTAAAAAGTATAAAAGAAATTTAAAAAAGTACGTTTAAAAAAACCGACTTCAAAAACAAACAAAACCTAAAAAGCAAAAAATAACTATTATTGGCTATTTGCACTTATAGCTTACACACCCACTGATAGGTTAGAAGTCGGTGCCACAAACCCATATAAAGTATTAAGGTAATGGCCATAGGTATAATGTCTCTGTCGCGGAGAACCTAACGGGTAACCGGGGCTCCGGCTTGGTTTTTAGTCAGTAAGAGTCCCTTCCGCCTCACCCAGGCGGGAGCAGTCATTCGATGATTTTCCCCCCTTAAAAAAAAGTATAATGTCTCTATATATATATAAATAAAAATGAATTTCCGTTCGTTAGTCTCGCTAAAACTCGAGAACGGCTGAACCGATTTGTCTCATTTTGGTCTTGAAATATTCCTGAAAGTCCAGGGAAGGTTTAAAATGGTGAGAATAAAATTTTAGGCAGTACGATGTTTGCCGGGTCGGCTAGTGTATAATAAAATTGTAAACAGCTTAATAGATTAAGGATTTAACGAATGAGTTTGTTAAAAACTTGTGGCACTGACTTCTTACCTATCAGTGGGTGTGTAAGCTATAAGTACGAATGACCAATAATAGTTATTTTTTGCTTTTTAATTTTCGTTTATTTTTGAAGTCGGTTTTTTTAAACGTATTTTTTATTTCTTCAGGTTATTTAGTCTCTGCCTAGATCCACCAATTCCTGCTTTAGTTCTATCATTGAGCGAGATGTATGGGGGTTGTCTGGAATGTTTTCTGGGAGTGTTGAAAATTGGCAATTTTGTAGATTTTGATATGTTTTCTGATTTTTAATTTTGCAACCTCGTACGTGCACCGCCATGCGCCAGAGCACCGCAACGAATGGGCACCTATGAGATGCTTGCCTATGCCTAGGGCGCTCTCTTAGCTTCAATCAGTCTCAGCTTATACGTGTACCACACCAGTGACTGTCATTAAAATCATCACAAATCAAGTATGGACCCTTAATCCAGCAGTAGATTTCGTGTTAAAAAAATACTAATAATACTTACGGTTCCATGAATAACTTACCTGAATAGGACATGAAATTGCATGTCGGCACATTTTTTCAAAAAGAAATATTGTGCAAGAGGAACTTAGATGGGGACATATGTTCTTAGGTATAGGTAATATTGTAGATGACCTAATTATTGTAGAAAGGTGACCTAATTATTGTAGAAAGGTGACCTAATTCAATCTAAATATTTCGAAGATATTTGTGTATCGATGGAGTAGGTCCTAAAGGCCTGAGGGCTTAGTACGTATTTGTTTTATGTTTTTTTTATATATACAACATGTAACGTAATTAACGCACACCCTCAAACACCCCAATTAGAATATTATGTTACAATCATAATACATACACAAAATTTTTAATTTAACATGTATATGCATCCTTACTGGTCTTGTCATAAGGTTTATTTTTCTTTATTTTATATTGAATGATAGAATTTGTATGAATACAAATAAAACTGTGATTTTAAAAGTCTTATTGCTTTGACTTACGGTCCATTTCCATTTGTTTTAACAATACAGGGTTAATATGACAATAATTTCCGTAGTTTTAATTATTTTTGGGATAAAAATTACCTATACAAAAAATTATATAAATCGATTCAGTTTACGATTCTGAACAAACTATTTTAAGGATGTGCGTTATTTAAATTACATGTTGTATATTTGAAAGAAATTTAAGTTTTATAATATTGTAGTCAGATAATTAAAAGCCTATTGATTTTGTGACAAAAACAATGCATGAAATGACTCTTGTGTTTGTTTGGCCAAGCTAATTCGAACTTAAACAAAATTATTTACTGAAGGCAAAGACTATCCCTATATGACTATGGAAGGCAGAAATCTCTAAAGGTGCTTCCTCACCGGGAGCATTCACGTGTAATGTAACATTATAGATTCTACTTTGAGCATTACATTACAATAATACCTTCCTGACTAACGAGCATTTGCATGTAATGTAACATATAGATTCGACTTTGAGCATTTCATAGCAAGATGTCAGACATTGATGTTACAAGTTGTATCAAGATTTCTTTTTCTTTATTTTTCTTTTTAAAAAAACGTTGCCCCACACTAGGATTATCTCCTGTGTCGTGGGTGCGTTTACAAACATACAAGTTCACATACACAATGACACCCAGACCCGAAACAACAATTTGTGGATCACAAGATATTACACATTGTATCATTACAAGGTGCGCATTGTAATGCTCGGTTCTCCTCCTTCACTGATGTAATGCTCAGAGGTCTTAGTACGAGTTTCTTTTACGTTTAAAATAATCGTAGCGAATACGCGTTCGGCGCCCTGATTGGCCGGACTCCAATGACCAAACCAATCAGAGGCCTTAGTACCTACCTGTTTCTTTTACGTTTAAAATAATCGTAGCGAATACGCGTTCGGCGCTCTGATTGGTTGCTTCATTGGCGCTGGCCAATCACAGTGCCTAACGCGTACTCGTACTCGTACTCGCCTCTGAGCACAGAGGGCCAACCACGAATAAGTATCGCAATCGTAACGTAATAGTATCGAGGGCGTTCGGCGCTCTGATTGGCCGGCTCAAGTAAACCAACCAATCAGAACGCTTAACTCGCTCGATACTGTTACGATACGAATGCGATAGTTATTCGTGCTTGGCCCTCTGAACGCCGTCTCGTTTCGATTACTTTAAACGTAAATCAAACTCGTACTAATCCTTCAGATCTGTAACGTTACATTACACGCAAATGCTCCCGGTGAGGAAGCACCTTAAGAGATTTCTGCTTTCCATGGTCATATAGCGATAGTCTCTGCATTCAGTAAATAATTTTGTATAGTAATAAGAATTTTTTTAACTCCTTACAGACATACATAACTTCACGCCTGTCTCCCATGTAACCAAGCAGAGACTATCGAACGCCAATTAAAATTTAAACTCTTCCTCTACCAAAAACTCGTCAATAGTGTCGGAGACATTACTTGGAAAAACCAGAGTGTTAGCACGAATAATTATCGCATTCGTACGTATTAATATCGAGCGCGTTTGGTGCTTGAATTGGTTGATTCATAAGAGCCGGCCAATCAGAGCGCTCGATAATAATACGTACGAATGCGATAGCTACTCGTGCTTGGCACTCTGAACAAATTCTACATTTCTTCTAATATTATCCTCTTCCTCCCCCCCAATTAGGTCAAAATATATCATAATAGACTTAAGACATTCTAAATTAAATATAAAGGAATTTATGTATAGGGTAAATACATGTCAAAAGTGAGCTTTATTGGCAAATGTTTGAATAGTTAAATAATATATAAAGTTGATTGAAATCAGTAGTACTTATCAATAATAGCGATGATGACAGGGTATGAAAATTAAAAATCGGAAATAAGGTCTTTAATAGAGTTAACCCGTCGAGCGTCCGCGTTCCTTATGATCCAACGGGTGCACACGTGACATTTGGAGCATTTTTTCTTATGATCCACCGGGTGCTCATAAGGACGCTCGAGGGGTTAAGAGCAGTGGTCACCGATGACCGCTTGAGAAACTTCATTAGTAACGATTTTGTTCGGAAAACAGTAGCTTAGAACTGGTTTAAGTATCCATTCAATGACTCTGAATAATAACAGTTAATACTAATATTGAAAATATTCTATACGATAGTTGAAAGTTAGACAAATTCAATACTTTTATTGAAATGTCAAAAACGATACTTTTCTACGAATTTTGTATTGGATCGCAACTTATGACGTCATCATATTTCTGCGTCAAATAGCATACTTATTTCCTTAAAAATTAGCGAGAAAAAATCCAAAGGTAGATAAATTGTCAAATCAATGGATGAGAGTATGATTATTTTTTAATTATGAAAAGTTGAAACAATTGATTTTAAACCTAGAAAACTAGACAATTTGCCTCAAAAACTCGCCTCCAACATGTCTGAACACATCATCCCTAGCCGAAAAAAAACATTTATTTCATTATTTCCCTTTTATTTTCTTATTATTAGTTATACATAAAACTACTTACTGCGACAATTTTGAATTATCAGTCTTCTATCAATGTCTTAGGGTTTATATTACTTTGAATATTATTGTAGGCTGAATGATGGCAAACCGCCGGTACAATATACAAACAAGGTGTAGTTTTGAAACCGTGGCATTTCTCGGGGGCATGTCACAGAAGTCGTAAAGGTTTAATGTAAGAGAAAATTCGAGCCAATAGTTAAAAATACGGCTATAATGAAGCGTTTAAGTTCGACAGTATTTCAGAATAAGCGACAGCAATGTTTCTTATTGGAGTTTTGGAATCAGGAATAACATCAATTACGTGTTTGAGTTTGTGTGTGTTAAGCCGCGTTATAAAGCTAGTTACAAGACGGCGACGTGTACTTGGCACTTACGGTTTTCCGTAATTACAGAAAAATGAAAAATATTTACCTACAATTTTTTTTATTCATTCGGACTTATTTTGATATCCGAGTTACCTCTTAGAAAATGACGCGGCTTTAAAACATTACATGGGGGATATTACATGTATGTATTAGTCTGTATAACATCACTATTTAGTAAGTAGTGGCCCCCTCACTATAATCTATCTATATCTATATTCTACATTTATATAATATTATAATGCTTTTTTGTTTGTTTGTTTGAACGCGCTAATTTCCGAAACTACCAGACCGATTTCAATAATTATTTTGGTGTTGGATAGCCCATTTATCGAGGATGGCTATAGGCTATTAAATATCACGCTACGATTAATAGGCACCGAGCAGAGCGAGTGAAACCGCGCGGAAGTAGCTAGTGTATCATGTAAGGTAAGACACTTGTCAATAACGCCGCTGTCTACCCGTCATGTACACGTTGCGCCCTGCACATTATTATAATAAATCCAAGTAAAATAAATCCGACTATAATTTATCAATCCACCAACATAACAGTCACTACAAATTCTATGTAAAATGACAGAGACGGCACGATATTTAAGTAAAAGTTAAAATTGAGTAAACTTACAGTATTTGAGCATTAATCAGCCATTTTATCAAATAGATGTATTATTTTGCATGCAATATTAAACCTAAATGAGCACACAATAACATTCAAAGTAATACAACTGACATTATATTTATCACAGTTTAGAAATATTTGTCATGAAGAATAATCCTAAATAATTTATTTCTTATTAAATATATCACAGCTCATTTACTATAGCATAAGTTATAATAAAAGCATAAACACTGTAAATAGCTTAGAATATTAAACCAATTTATCGAGAAACAATAATACTGACCTTTTCAACTTTTTCAAAATTCCTCGCTTTCATCTGTAATCAAGAATAGTTATTTATACATTAACCGCTTGAATGCACAGATATGAGACACAATAGAAAATACATTGTGTCTTGCGTGGATCCGCGTTTAGACACAAGAAAGGTTAAAACTATTTAACATTAGTTTTACTGTCTTATTAATATTATAAATATGAAAGCTTGCGTGTTTGTATGTAAGTTACTTCATCAAGTCAAAACGGGTGAAGCGATGGTGTTGAAATTTAGAATAGGAGTAGATAAAGGTCTAGAATAATACATAGGCTATGTTTTATATCGTAAGACATACTAAATTAACTAAAAGTCGTGGGTTTCTTATGTAAATATACTGAGAAATGCTCTACTATTTCCGAACTTCATGAGCAGCGTGCCATTCCTCTGTGGTTCAAAACTATTAGAGTATTTCTCAGTATATTCACGTGAGTAACCTGCAATTTTTTGTTTACAAATAGGCTACTTATTATCCCACAAAAACGCAGGTGAAGCTGCTGCCAAAAGTTAATTAGAAATAACAATAAAAAATAACATAAGAATTCTGCCTATGCCACTTAATAACAAGTATGCTACTTAATAATATATATAGGTAGACTAACTTAAAACCATCAGAATCTAAGAGAGTGAGGGTTAGTGATAAAACCTACCTCCTGTTCAATATAAATCTTCCAGTATCGGCCCGTAGTTGGGAATGCATTGATCAGCTTCTCATACATGGGACGTACTTCATTGATTGGTCTCGTTTGGGCCTCACGGATGAGGAGCGACCAGGAATCCACATCGTAAGTATTAGCTTCGACGGCACGTTGAGCTCGGCTCAGTCTTTCGTTACCCCAGTCCTATAAAAATGGAAGTTTTTATTAAAAGGTGACGTTATCTTGGAACCGAGTTAGTTTTACTCATTTATTTGTATTCTGACTCATTAGAAGGAGGCAGATAGATGGATGGGTGCTCGCATGTTCAATTTTAAAGCAGTAAGAATTAAAGCTAAAGCAAAGGATAATAAATGAAGTTTTAACGACACCGAAACCTAAATAATACAAAGTTCAATGTTTTCGTTCTAGGATATTAACTCGTCGAGTACCGGTTTTATAGACACAATTAAAGAACAATAGGTCGCGGTCACCGGTGACCGCTTGGTGTTTGACAGTTTAAATGTACAAATGATGATAATATTTTTAATAGAAGAGTACATATAAACTACTAGCTACTTCCGCGCGGTTTCACACTCTCTGCTTAGCTCCTATTGGTCGCAGCGTGATGTTTTATAGCCTATATAGCCATCCTCTATAAATGTGCTATTCAATACAAAAAGAATTATTCAAATCAGACTTGTAGTAACGGAGATTGGCGCGTTCAAACAAACAAACAAACAAAAAAATAAACTTTTCCGCATTATATAATAGGATATAAGATTGAATCGTGAAAATTTAATGTTTTGAATAGAAGAGTACTTATAAACTATCAAATCATGAACATCTAGATGTTTGGAATAGGAGAGTACACATAAACTATTGAATCATTTAAAAAAGCAAGTAATTTATAATACTCAATACTTTACTGTAAGAATACATTGTAAAATACAACAAGGAATCATAATGTATTGTATTTTACAACAGTTGACATTGTTAGAAAGTAAAGACACAATTATGTACCCTGTCGGGCAGCAAAAGTAGTTTTTTATAGAGAGGATAAAGAGCACTTTTATGTTAATAATATTAATTTTACTTATTTATACTTATAATTACTCATTTAATAGCTTACAATTTCAGTATTTTCTTCCACAGTTGTCATTTTTGAACCGTATTTAGGTTATGTCGGCAAGTATATAGTGAACTGAGAAGTACGAAATAATGAAGGTGTATGAAAGTAAATTAATGACTGTTTTATACACTATTCATTAATTATAAAATGAACTTATAATAATACAACATATAATATTTTATTGAAACACAACAGACGCCACACATCAAAGAATGAAAATGAATATATGAATGAACGAAAAGAAATTGCTAATTGAATGAAAAATGCTGTCATCATCAGTCATTATCATGTTCAGTCTCTCTCTGATCTGATTTATGCATCAAAGACCTTTAAGAAAGAATATATTCTATTTTATGCTAAAATTGATGCACTCTTAGTAATAAATGGCCTAAAATTTATAACAATTTAAAATAATTTCGTATAATTATTTTCATTATCCACACTAAACGGGCAAGAAAAGTTCCGATATGATTTTTAATCTATCATTTTTTTTACGAAATGACATTTCTATTTGTTTGACATTTGTGTTTGTAAGCCGAACTGAGGGAAGGCGGTTACTGAGTTTTACATCAAAATAAACAAAAATGCTGTTCTATTCCTTCTTCAAATCGCTGGTGGGGAAAGATGTAGTAGTGGAGCTGAAGAACGACCTCAGTATATGCGGTACATTGCATTCTGTTGACCAGTATTTGAACATAAAACTGTCGGATATCAGCGTGATTGATCCTGAGAAATATCCTCACATGTTATCAGTGAAGAACTGCTTTATCCGTGGTTCTGTGGTACGTTACGTGCAGCTTCCAGCAGATGAAGTCGACACCCAGTTACTACAAGACGCAGCGCGTAAAGAGGCCACAGTTTCTACAAGATAAAAATCATAACCTCTTTAGTTGATTATGGTGTTTTTGGACTACAAAGTGCGTGTGTACATACTAATTTAAGTATAAACTTCTCAATAAAGTCGATGTGAGCTTTTGGTAACAATTAATCTTTTATTTAACCTTTCTTTTACAGTGTTGTTATACCTATCTATTATTTATATATTTATTTTATAATCTCAGTGGTAGTACGGAGCCTGGAATTGTGCCCGGTATATGGCAATAGGCTCACCCCCTATTACATGGGACTCATAACATAAACAGTGAAAAGTGGGTGTTACATTGTAAAGTGGCATAAAGTGCCGTAATGTGCACCTCTGCCTACTTAATTAAAAGGCGTAATGTTATGTTATGTTTTCAGCCCTGATCATTCCACTGCAGGGCAATGGCCTATATAGTAAAATTTAAGTTGTACTATAATTACAACATTAATTGTGGTGTATAATTATTATCTGTTAGTTCAAAGATAGGCAAAGTATGTTCTACCATCACCCATCACACAGCAAAGTGATATATTTGATGAGAAATGCTAGGTTTAAAACAAGTTGGATAACTTTAATAGCTGTCAAATTGATCTACTGCACAGCACATGCTACCATCCGTGCGTCACTACATGGGTGCCCACTGAAAATCAGTGCTGGGTAACCTGTTCAATACAGAGACAGTAACCATTGGTTGGCTACTGAACCTGATGGAAACAGAAGATGTGGCTTGGTAACTGTGTATGTAATCTTACACTATTATATAAGGCAGAAGAGTTTGTTTTTTTTGTTTGAACACGCTTATCTCTGTAACTACAAGTCTGATTTGAATAATTCTTTTTGTGTTGGATAGCACATTTATCAAGGATGGCTTTTTTTTTAAGGGGGGAAAATCATCGAATTACTGCTCCCGCCTGGGTGAGGCGGAAGGGAGTGTCAGACTCTTACTGACTAAAAACCACCCCATTCCTTCTGCTGCACGTCGAGCCGGAGCCCCGGTAACCCGTTAGGTTCTCCGCGACTCCGAATCGGCATCGGCCCTATTGGGCCCCATCTGTGGTGGTCTGATGGCTCTTTGAGGCGCGCGCGGAACGCGACGCGCCTTACGCTCGGGTCTGTTTCTGGTCGGACAGGGAGCCACCCATGCTCGCCGTCCGCAGGCCCGCGCTTACGGTGGCCGGAGATCGTCCCGCGATCCCCGACGCCCGGTGTGTCCTTTGCGACGGCTGGGTTGCGAGGAGGCAGCGCTTCGCTGCCTCACGCGTCCCGCCTCCTCCTTAGCTAGCATGACTGCTTCGCAAAAGGAGGAGACGGCATCCCAGTCCCCCTCGCTCCGCATCATGGCCTGCACTAGGCCCGGACGCGAGAGGTCGCCATCGCCGATCACTTCCCTGAGGGCACGGCGGTGCTCAGCCCACGCAGGGCATTCTCCCACTGTGTGTTCCACCGTGTCCTCAGGGCGGTCCTCGCAGTGATGACACCCGGGCGTTTCCTCCCGCCCCATCAGACACAGGTACCTCCGAAACTTCCATGTCCGGTGAGGACCTGCGTCAGGCGGTAGGTGAGGACGCCGTAGCGTCTCTCAAGCCACTCCTCAAAGAGGGGTCTTACCGCTGCAATGGCAGCGAGCCCAGCCCTCGGTTGCGACAGTCGTTGCTGCCATTCCGCCATGAGATCGCGCCGGAGCTCATCCCGCCACGCACTTATCTGGCGCGGCAGCGGAGTTTCGCCCCGGCGACGTGCGTCCGCGCGCATGCGATACACGCGCGCGAGCACCTTCGCCTCCAGATCCCACGGCGGTAATCCGGCAAGTTCGCCGACTCCCCGGAGATCGTGCGGTATCCGCGGATCATTCGGATCGCCATGACCCTCTGTGACATGAGCAGCGTCCGAGCGGGACGCCGCAGCATGTTCGGCGCCCACACAGGGGCGCCGTAGAGGGCCATGGACCGCACGACCCCGGCGTATAACCTCCGGCAGGAGGCGTTTGGCCCCCCGAGGTTGGGGAGGATGCGTTTGAACGCAGCCCCCGTCCTCTCCAACTTTGGAGCCAAACGTCGGAAATGCTCTATGAAGTTCCACCGACTGTCGAGGACGAGTCCTAGGTACTTCATCGTCGTCTCGACGCCGATTGTAACCCCTCCCGCCGTTATTTGGGACCCACCCGGAGGTGGCGCGTTCCCGCGGCCATGAAAGCACATGGCCTCGGACTTGTGGAGCGCCACCTCGAATCCCAACTGCCGGATTCTTTCAACGACTGTCGCAACCGCTGTCGCCATTAAGTCGGCCGGCGCTTGGTGCGACCTCCCGTGCGCTAGCACCAGCGTGTCGTCGGCGTAGCATATTGTGCTAACGCCGTTTGGGAGGTCGGTGCGCAGCACCCAGTCATAGCCGATGTATCTCTCTGTAACTACAATTTTGATTTGAATAATTCTTTTTGTGTTGGATAGCACATTTATCAAGGATGGCTATAGGCTTTTAAACATCACGCTACAACCAATAGGAGCTGAGCAGAGCGTGTGTAATCGCGCGGAATTTAGTATAATAATAGTTACTGTCTCTATACTGAGTCAATATTTTCTTACTTGCAAAGTAAGTTGTTCAGACAGTTCTTTGCAAACAGACTACAATTTTGTCCATTTTGCACCAATTAAAGTAAAGATTTGGCTCCCCAAGCTAGTATGTTTATTTATATTTGGTGGGCTAATGTTTGAACACTATCTCGCCTGGTGGGAAGTGATGATACGGTCCACTATGAAGCATGTCGATGTATAAGCAAGTCGGGCCTTGAAGACACCCAGGTCATACCCTTCAGGAAAAACAGATACCACTCCTTAGCAGTACCCACAAGGAAGCTTGATGCGATGCGCTTTGTGTGTGTGGGTGGTTGTTGTGTTTGAAACCTGTAGGTATCACTGTGCTCTTTTCCAAGTAACATGTATGTAATAATATTAAATAATTTAATTTGATTATCCTTTTTATTTATTTACCATACTTGTACATTTTTAAATATACAATTTTAAAAAATATTTAAAAAGCTGTAGCCCACCAGTAACAGGAGAAATCCCATCTACTGGCACTCGAGTGGTAATTTAGCTAAATAATAAGGACCTTTTAACTGGCGAGTAAAACTCATTCTGGCCCGTGTGAGGAAAGCCCTAATTATTCAGCTGGAGTGGCATTGAAAGAAATACAGGATAGCGATATACTTTGTGGCAAATGTGGAATATTTTAATCCAATACGGCTGCAGCAATTTTGATACATTTTCAACATTAGTTTAGGACTCTACATTGTTCTTCCTGCGTGAAATGAAACGTATGAAGCTCTCTTTTTGAAGTTTTTTTGTTTTGCTACAGCAGCGCCATTTTGATTGTCATCGTATAAATTTTCTACTAAATTGGTAGAAAACAGCACTTTACTGAGTAAGTGAAAGAAGTGTCGTTTCTTTTTTGCATCGGACTAAAGATGTATTTTTTTTATAATATGTCAAAAAATATTCAACCTACCTTGGTTACCACTTAAGATCTTGAGTGGCAAGATCCGACTTAAGAAATATGGACTGTAAAATGTAAAATGTTATTATTGTTAGTGTTAGTGATACTGCTTTAGTTCACAAAAATCTGATAATTCGTATACTTTTGCAGGCAAAAATACTCTATGAGATTTTTTCACCTTTGGATTTTCTTGCTGTGTTCCAACGTTGAACTAAAACACACCTGCCTGTGATACTTGCAGCAGAGTAAATAATTATATTTGTCATCAACCTCGTAATTTCTATGGGTTTCTTGTCGGTTGACTAAAGGTCTCTATATTCAACAAAAATTGGGCGCTGGCGCTCTCTGATACATTTTAATTTGCGACCGTTACGTCGCCTTCTGTGTGTGAAGATTACAGTAATTCTCTTTTTTGTAGAGGAGGCTAATAGTCTAGCATTGAACACTCACTGGCTTTTAATGGTGTGATGAGTGATGAAAACATAAAACTGAAATCTTATTAGCTATCAGATCCATGATAGCAGTGAAGAATACTTGAATTAGATATTTAAAAAAACTTCTAAATTAGTTCTTAAGCTTGAAAGCATTCATCATACTAACGTGTTACTGTAAACCCAATCAAAACCTACCATAGAAGGCTCTATTGAACAGTAGAAATCATAGCAAAAACCCTGGCAACCTCACTCTCATTTCATTCAACTTTTCTAAGCTTTTCGCCCTTCGCGTTTGGTATTCGCTATTCGCCACTTTGCCCGCTGTATTTTGTAAAACTATCGTCATTGTTCTTTATTGTATAAACTGAAAATATTTAATTACTCGTCGGTTTACGTCGCGAGTGATGCCTAGTGCCCGTTTGATTTCGTTTCATAAACAAAAATACAATCGTTTTTATCCTGTGTTGTCTAACATGTGATTACAAATGTAAATAATTAATTAAAATTATCGCACAAAATGGACGTGAAAGGTTCTAATCGTGGGTGTAATGAGTGATTACTTTGTTATAGTTGTGTTCGCAAATATTTTGTGAGTGTGAGAGTGTATTTTTTTGAAGGATTTTGACATTCCCCGTCTTCAGGCTAACTGTGGTGTCGTGCAAGTAAGTTTGTAATTCAATGTTTATATACGAAGAATTGATATAGTCTTGTCGGAGCCTACATCTGTTTGCAATATGTGAGTTTAGTGAGTCACTCGTCGGCAAAAAACGTTATATATTATGTCTTATTTTCTTTATGTGAATATTTTAATGTTGGTGTACAATTAGCGTCAATTACGTTGATTCAGCGGTTGCGAGAGCATTCATTTGTTTTATTTGGGCTTTATTTTTAGCCTGTATCGATGTTTTGTCTTTCTACTGAAATGTTTGGTTTATTGTGAGCGTAAAACTCTTGGCAGTGTTGGGTAGATTCTATAAAATTCTTCCGTAAATTTATTTTACGGTTAATCGCGTGTTGGGATAATTTTATATTTAAAACTTTTTGCAACTTTTTGAGGCAGTCATTACACACATTTTTAAATATCCAAGGATGTAATTATAGATTTTAAGAAGTAGTCAGTGTTATTCCAGACCATTATTTACCCTTGTTCTACATCTCATCACGATCCCTTCAGCACCTTTGACATATTTCAAAAACAAACATACAAACGAACTTTCGCATTTATAATATAACTAAGATTTCATATTATAATAAAGTATGTAAGTACTTTAAACTTTAAAAACTAATATCTGTGAATCACAAATTGACTCAGTGCATTCAAATATTATCTGTATCATAAAAATATATTGTTAAGAGACATTTCAAGTAATAAAATATGGTTTTTAGCATTTTCAACCTACTGCAAACCTTATTAAGTATTAAAATATGATTCTAATTAGCCATTTAGTATGAAACTGCTGTTAACATGATCATAAAATTTCAATATTATATATGTATCAATATAATATACATGTCCATGTGTATGTAATTTAATTTTTATTGTTGCAATAATTAAAAACGTCTTTAACTAATTATGCAAATAATACGAGAAGATGATTTGCATGTGTTTGAAAGAAAGAAGATGATTTCCTGAAATTGTTGAATTGGAAAAGATATACTTCATTGAATTTTAATAAACATAAGTAAGACTTAAGAACTATACATTTTTGTAGCTATGTTACATTAAACCTAAGTGAAAGAATTTGATTGAAATCATTCTTTTATAAACTATGTTTAAAAAAAACCGACTTCAACCCATTCTTTATTTAAGTCAGTTAATTGATGTACTAAAACCTTCTCTTAAGTGCAACAAACACTTTTCTGAAAACCGCATGTAAATGGGTTCTGTCAATTGCAAGATAATCACAAACATAAATACATACAAACAGGTCAAACTCAGAGTCTTCTTTTTTTAAATAGTACAGTACATTCATACTGGAGATACCTAAATATATTATGGGGATGGATAAATACGAATGCCACTCGACACTGGCAGTATAGTCGACAACATCGTATTGGAGACTCGGTTGCCAAATACAAAGAAAAAAAAAAAAATACGAATGGGCCGGCTCGACCGGAGTGATACCACGGCCTCAAGACCGACATGAAACAACGCTTGCATTGTGTTTCGTTGAGAGTGAGATTATTAGGCCCAATTAACCTCCCCCCCTTCTCCAATCCCTGAATCCCTAACAATCCTCAAATTCCTAATCCCAAAAGGCCAGTCCACTTGTAACTGGTGTTCCAGGTGTCCATCGGCGGCGCCAACGCGCTTACCATCAGGTCTGATCTGATCTGTCTCTTCTCTACCATCTGTACGTTTACTGGCTTAACCCATAAAAAAAATATGAAGAAAGAAAAGATACTGTTTTCTTGATTTAACTGTGAGATCCAATCTCAAGCATTAAAACTGAACAAAGGGTTTTAAAAGTAAAAATTTAAATAAAGACTTTCTCATAATTTTGTCACTTCCGTCATAATCATTGTGTAAGTTACAATAAATTGACTGCAACTATGTGACAGTTAATTAGCTTTATATTTAACTGAGTGAAAGTGTTAATGAAATAAAGTCTTGTTTTAATATTGTTTGGGTCATATTAAAATATGTTGGATGATTTTCTTCACTGTAGAATTCTCATAAGAATTAGCTGAACTACAAACATACAAAAATATTTTTTGAGAGGTTGTATCTTATGTATCTGTAGCTGTAAAAAAGTATAGTTGAAATGAGAACCTTCTCTTGTTTAAAATTACAGTTTTAATTTACTAGCTAAATTAGTTAGCGGCAGCAACTGCCGTTGCCATGTTTCTTTTTTTTTTAACACTAGGATTTTCTCCTGTGTCGTGGGTGCTTTAACAAACATTCTAGTTTACACACCCAGACCCGAAACAACAATTTGTGGATCACACAAAGAGTTATTCCGGGCGGGAATGGAACCTGCTACACGTTGCGCAGTAGACGGTTGCCCAGCCACCGGACCAACCATGCAGTCAGCACTTTCCAATAGCTATATAAAATCTTTTTCACATGAATATAAATTGAACTATTGATTATAGAGAAGTATGAAATGCAAACAATCAATGATAACAAGGAAGTGAAATAATTTTATGTAAATTACCACTTTGTTGTCATTGTAAACAATGAAAAACAAACAAACCATACAATAAATGAACCGTAAATGATAATTACGATATAACATTACCTCTATCTATCATTATAGTTACTCGGCGTTGATAAAGCTAGAAAATTATAAAATCTTCGTACGACTTCGTCAGTTCGAAATTTATCCCGATCCCTTCACCCGTATTGACGTGATTGAGTAACAAACAAACACAAACTTTGACATTTGTAATATTATATTAGTAAGATTGATGCCATTAGACCAAAAACTATTAAACTGTCAAACACCGAGCGGCCACCGGTGACCGCAACCTATTGTTCTTTAATGCCGCGGAGAACCTAACGGGTAACCGGGGCTCCGGCTCGACGTGCAGGAGAAGGAACGGGGTGGTATTTAGTCAGTAAGAGTCTGACACTCCCTCCCGCCTGACCCAGGCGGGAGCAGACATTCGACGATTTTCCCCGCTTAAAAAAAAAGTGTTAATTGTGTCTATAATGACGGTAGTCAAAGATCTAACAATGAACCCATGAACTCACCATAACACACAGACCTTGAAAGCATTGTTCAAGGTTCGAGTGCCAGCTAATCGCTCGCAATAACACCGATAGCGTTGATAAATGACAGTCGCGACGACATATCGATAAGAGGTCATTGCCATGGGTATCGCATTCGGAAGTGATAAGAGTGTAGTGTAAACAACATTATAGAGGGGGGCCTTGTGCTTCTGGCTGGGGTAAGTAGAAAGGTCCCTTATTGGCACATGGTTACTGGTAGTAGCTTGAGATAAGGGCAGAAAGAAGAAGAGATGATAAACTAACTATCGCATATAAATAAATAGGTTTACACTTGAAATTAAATATAACATAACATCGCGCGTTTTATCCCCGGAGGAGTAGGCAGAGGTGCACATTACGGCACTTAATGCCACTGTATAATTTAACACCCACTTGTCATTATTTTTGTTATGAGTCCCATGTAATAGGGGGTGAGTCTATTGCCATATATCGGGCACAATTCCAGACTCCGTGCTACTACTGATATTTAAAAAAAACCCCAGTGAGTAATACTTTTCCTGGCCCGGGAATCGAACCCGACACCCCTTGCGACCACTCGCGGCCATTGTGGCAGAAAACTATCACGGGATTAAGAAGTGAGCGTTTTACAACTAGTTACCAGTTTTAATGACTTTTATATTTGTAGATTTTCTAAGAAGAAAGTATTCGTCAAAAACGTTTTTGATAATTAATTATTAATAGCATTTCTGTAAATAAACTAACTAATTCATATTTGTAGTAGTTACGTATTAAAAATTTATAACGACATACGTCCACCCACAACATCTGTTACTAATCCTAATTTACGATGAGTGTGTCGTATTTAACTTTCATATAAGCCTTGTTCTAAAAATAGAAACGAATGAAGAAAAAAATATAACCAATTTAGCAAAAGTTCGGTAGTTACATGCTAAGAAATAACAATTACTTTAATTGTGCCCGGTATATGGCAATAGGCTCACCCCCTAACATAAATAGTGAAAAGTGTGTGTTAAATTGTACAGTGGCATAATGTGCACCTCTGCCTACCCCTTCGGGGATAAAAGACGTGATGTTATGTTATGTAAATAATAATTACCTAATTAATTAGGACGTCTTTCTATTTTGTTATGTCATCAAGCAACCTTATATCGTGCAGAAAACTGACCTTTAAATCTTGCTCCGTAAAGGCTTAAAACGAACCCTAATCTACTAGAAATACGATAGGATTACCAAGGATACACCGCAGAAGCCGAAGGTCAAAGGATACTAAAACACAGCAAGCCATAGATAACAAAATTAGGCAGCACTTTTACGATCCAATAAGCTTTGCCGATATTGCCAGCTTAAGCGCTGTCCTTGTAATTTTGAATTAATTCGCTTTCGTCCCAAATGTTCGGGACAAGTGAGCGTGTTTGTGTAACCTGGATGAACGGTTGGATAAGGTATAGGTAGATGCCTAATTTTTATTTTAATGTCCGTCTGATAGATTATTTTAAATCATTAGAAACGTATTTTTTATTTTCTTACAGAAACGAATACTTTCGACGATATATTGATTTGAAATGTCGCGTGACGTCACTTCTATGTACATTTTGAACTTTGATTCGCTATATCAAAGTATCATCATTTTATTATACAACAGAATAAAAAATACGTATCTAATATTTTTTCATTACCTAACTGACGGACTAATTAGATTTTTAATTTTCATACCCTGTCATCATCCCAATTCTTGCGTTGTAAAATGACCTTAAAAATTAGGAGGCTAGGAAAAATATGCGTATGCCTGACATTTGATTTTGTCCTTCGAAATGAGATGTGAGACATTGACTACAAAGTTCGTGTTCCAAGTTGTGTGAAGTTTGCCTCAAAGAGCCATCAGAACACCACAGATGAGGCCCAGTGTGGCTAATACCTGATCTAGAGCCGAGGAACACGGCTGGAAGCAGGAGTAGGAACGGGGTGGTTTTTAGTCAGTAAGAGTCTGTAACTCCCTCTCCTCTCGCCTTACCCAAGGTGGGAGGAGTCATGATCAAGGTGTGAAACTTTCATCAAGACCCCGTGAGAGTACACTGCTAAACTGTAGGCTTTCTCAACATGAAATTATTTGACGCAATCTCCTTATTTAGCAGGTGTATTAAAGATCGCAGTTTGTGTTTAACTTCTGTAGTTACCTTACAGATTTATTAGGGAGCGTTGCTGCCTGGTTTCTGTCACGCGTCTACTCGTTTAGTAGGCTCTTAAGATGCTATATACACCTTGGAATGAGCAACTAGCTTCACTTCTTTGACGTTCAAAAGTGCCTTCCTGGTCTAATTTAAATTCTTTTATTTTTTTTTTAAATCCAAAAACCCCTCCTCCTTAATCCCCGAATCCCAACAATCCTCAAATTCCTAATCCCTAAAAGGCTGTAAACGCATTTGTAACACCTCTAGTGTGTCCACGGGCGACGCCGATTGCTTACCATCATCCGTCTGCTCGTTTACCGGTTTATTCCGTACAAAAAAAGTCCCTTTTTTTTTGTTACATAGCTTAATTTTGTGTGTATAATGTGTGTATGTTACGCCAAACTAGATGTCCCTTAGATTTAATCAGAAACTTAGACTTAAAACCCTTAATGATGGTTGGTAACTTAGGAACACTTTAAGCACGATTCAGGACTGGTTAACTTTGCACTATTGTACTTATAAGGTTAGTCCTGTCGCGGATAACCTAACGGGTAACCGGGGCTCCGGCTCGACGTGCAGGAGAAGGAACGGGGTGGTTTTTAGTCAGTAAGAGAAACTCTCACCCAGGCGGGAGCAGTCATTCGATGATTTTCCCCCTTAGTCTTATTCCTAAGCATGATTTAACTCGTTGAGTACCGTCATTATAGACACAATTAAAGAACAATAGGTTGCGGTCACCGGTGACCGCTTGGTGTTTGACAGTTTAAGACTACCTGATATAAAATTAACCTGTGAAGTGTTTTCTATTGTGTCTCATATATCGACAGACAAGAGGTTAAAGCACATTTTACTCACAAGAATCGACTTATAACAAAATCGAATTTACAGAAACTAGGGTACATAAAATTTAAATTCTTTCATTACACAAAAAGAGACATTTTGGCTCAAAATAAACATCTCAAAATGCGGTCAGTTTATCTCTGTGTAAATATGGAGAGTCAAATATGGGAACTGATACGGCGCTGCCGAGTTCCGCTAAATACTGTTAAACTTTGACTTAAATCGTATGAACTACCTATGAGAACATTGTAAATTGGGCAAACTAAAAAAAAATGTAGAAGAGTTTGATACGGACTGTGTGCATGTGTTTGTTTAAAAATAATGATTTTTTCAAATGGTATCGTAAATATGTTATGTAATAAGTGATTTTAAAATAGGCCCAGAAAAAGAGTTTTGATTGAAAAAAAAGTATACAGCCTTATTTTACAAAATCTGTTTATTTGCTAAAATAAGTTAAGCCTATCAAAGACTTAAGAACGGGGCATGTTCAAACATAATATACCACCAAAACAACGTGTAACAGGATAGCTAACAATAGCTAAATACACGCGCATCAAAAGGTCACCCGTTCGATTTCCACCCCAGCGAACTGTGTAGCGAGGGTTGCTCCCTATTTGTAACTAAACCCTGATGGGTTTAGCGAAAGACTAAAAATAAAACATCATTGCGTACTTTTTACTAACTTTTTTCGCAAATTCAACTACACATAATTGACAGAGACCGGGCAGCTGCACTTTCTTGTAAAACACTACAACATATGAGTCACTCAAGGGGCCAGTAGAATACCAGCGCAAGGCCCCGTCTTGCACATGCTGTACTGGTCCCATTTCACAGCAGACTTAAGAGATTGGTGTTAATGAACTGTATGTCTATAATTTGTAGATGTCACCTGTTTTAGCGTGTAATAATATTTTTTCTTTCTTTCTTTCAAACGGGGGTTCTTCAAGAAGGAAGTAAATAGGATTTTCAAGGTTCGGTTCGGTTCGGTAGGCCATGGTAACCGCTTACCATCAGGTGGGCCATATGTTTTTTTATTTGCCACTGTCGTGATATATTAAAAAAAACATTTGAAACTGTGATGCGACCTTCCTGCTTTGGCAAATTCTCTTATGTAGAGGAGGCTCATAATCGTAGTTACTTAATGTTTCGTTACCAAATAAGAGTACAAATCCAGAGCTGCTGACAATCTAACGGGTTACCATTACCGTGTCTCTGGCTCGAAGCAGGAGTAGGAACGGATGGTGTTTAGTCAGTAAGAGTCTGACACTCCTCTCTCGCCTCAGTCAAGGCGGGAGGAGTCATTGGATTATTTTACTCTCAAAAAAAGAAGAAGTAATTAATGTACAAATAATTCTCATTTTGCGGTTGACTAAAAACTCGTGTATTGATTTTAACAAAACTTCAAATTGTATAACATCTGTACAGATAATTATTTATCTGTTTGTTGAAGTGTATGACTGTCTGCTTTTAGGTAAATTTGAAATTACCGCTTTTTACTACATGCCTATGAATATACATCGATACATTTACACAAAGTTACACTTTTTACAACTTTTATCTATCCGTTTGTACTGTCTAATCTCTGAAATGGCTGGACCGATTTTGACGGGACTTTTACTGGCGGGTAGCTGATGTACTAAGTAGTAACTTAGGCTATTTTTATTTTAGAAAGACGTAGACGAAGTTGTGTGTACAGTTGAAGATAAAAATATAATGGTCCTTCAGTTGGATATAGGTTTAATACTTTTTGCCTATTGAAGCAAGATAATGTGATGTCATAGAAAATAGAATTAACCTTTGTACAGACATTGTTATTGATATTTTGCTGAAT
This sequence comes from Spodoptera littoralis, assembly GCA_902850265.1. Classification (NCBI taxonomy): domain Eukaryota; kingdom Metazoa; phylum Arthropoda; class Insecta; order Lepidoptera; family Noctuidae; genus Spodoptera; species Spodoptera littoralis. Next base: position 6,864,438 of record LR824557.2, read on the forward strand.
ATTATATTGTAGGCAAATACTTAAAACGTGACTTCGACATATTTCATGTTCATAAAATGAATAATGCAGATTGCGACATTAAAGTAAAGATGACGTAATTGAAGATACAGCCGAAATATCCAAAAACGAACTAAAGTATTCAAACAAAAAGTTTCGTAACAATTCTAAAAAGTGACAAAAAGGATTTTGACAGCGGTGGGATTCGAACCCACGCCCTTTCGGACTGGTGCCTAAAACCAGCGCCTTAGACCGCTCGGCCACGCTGCCTTATAGCTTGCTAGCTGAAATAACAGTGCTGATATCTAAGCGAAACTGAAAATTATCATTTTGTATGTTTTTCAATGGAAATTGTGTTCTAATATGAAAGTATTACTGTTTAAGACAACTTTAATAGGTATTATAAATAAATAAAATAAAAAAGCCATTTATTTCTTACAGGTAATTTTACATTATATTCTTGCTGTTAGTATTGTTAGTGAAAATTAAAATCTTAAAGTTAATTATTCCACCACAGATGGGGCCCAATAGGGCTGTTGCCGAACGGGTAACCGGGGCTCCGGCTCGACGTGCAGGAGAAGGAACGGGGTGGTTTTTAGTCAATAAGAGTCTGACACTCCCTTCCGCCTCACCCAGGCGGGAGAAGTCATTCGATGATTTTCCCCCCTTAAAAAAAAGTTAATTTATTGTTAGTGTTGGTTAGTTTGCATCTTGTAAGAACGCCTATTGGGTAAAGGCCTCCAAAGCATTCCACTTTTCTCTATCCTGTGCTACTGTAGTCCACTGAGGGCCCGCTATTTTCTTAATATCGTCGTCCCAACGTGTCGTGAGTCTTCCTATATTTCGCTTGCCTAGTGGGCTGTTCCAGGTTGTTATTTTTATAGTCCATCTCAGTGTGCTTACTCTTGAAACCAATCTCAATGTCAATGCAATTTCAATCCAATAAAATCTCAATAATTTTCAATGTCAAAACCATACAACCCCAATCGTAGCTGTTAAAATAGCATTTAGGGTACGGAATACAAAGCCAAACTCAATATCATTTAGTTCATTCAATATCCACGAAATACGTATGCAATGGGCGCTAGTGTTGTAACTCAAGAGTACGAAATTTCACAATACCAACGTCGATTGATCGGAATTGGATTCAAGAGTAAGCCCCCAGGTCTGTTAGTCGCGCTACATGTCCTGCCCATTTCCACTTAAGTTTTTGAGCATAAGTTATTAGTATTATACAAAATATTATCTTTCGCTGGCAGTTTCGTGGGCTGTGTGCATCACTACTTAGTATAAAACAAAGTCGCTATCCGCCGTCTGTCTGTCCCTATGTATGCTTAGATCTTTAAAACTACGCAACGAATTTTGATGCGGTTTTTTTAAATAGATAGAGTGATTCTTAAGGAATGTTTATATGTTATAATAATACATGAGTATTAAACCCGTGCGAAGCCGGGGCGGGTCGCTAATTTGGAAATATAATATATACCATTTTTCGATGTGTCTGATATTCATTTGTTTACCCACTTCCTATAGGAATCGATAATAAAACGTAACCTGTGTTACTTCTTAGTAAGTTAACCACTATAAAGAGGAAGAGGAAACCTAAGCTTATAATTTCTAATCTTATCTTATCTTATACTTCTTATACTATTATAAGAGTTTGTTTTTTTGTTTGTTTGTTTCAATGTGCTAATTATAAATAAATTATAAAACTACAAGTCTGATTTGAATAATTATTTTTGTGATGGATGGTGCATTTATCGAGGATGGCTATAAAACTTCACGCTACGACCAAAAGGAGCTGAGCAGAGCGTGTGAAACCGCGCGGAAGTAGCATAGAAGTAGTTATAAGTTTAAAATCGCCAACCCGCATTGAGCAAGCGTGGTGTCTAATGCTCAAACCTTCTCCGTGTGAGACCCTTTGGTCAACAGTTGGCATTTATAGGCTTTGTCGATGTTGTAGATGTTGAAAGAGGTCAGCAGTTATTGAGTACATTTGTTACGACTTACAAACAAATAAAATCGTTTTCTTACAGCCATATTTCATTTACAATTTAAAACAATAAGTATGGTCCTTTGTGTCGCACTTAGGACCGCGTTCTAATTAAACAGTTGGGTATCCGACCACTGAAATAATGAGGTTTCAATGAGAATGACAGGGTAGGACAATATATTACTGGGTTTAAAAAAAAAATCTAAGTAGCACGGAGCCTGAAAGTGTGCCCGGTATATGGCAATATGCTCACCCCCTATTACATGGGACTCATAACATAAATAGTGAAAAGTGAGTGTTACATTGTACAGTGGCATTAAGTGCCGTAATGTGCACCTCTGCCTACCGTGATGATAAAAGGTGTGATGTTATTATGCAATACGTCATTTATCCTTTTTTTATTACACTCATGAATTACTTACGAGGTTATTGACCTCGTCAACTCTTTTTAGTCACAAACTCACAGCTGGTAACTATTGTTTTGTTTCTTAAATAAATATAAACCAGTATAAACTGAACGTCGAATGTGAGGAACGATCATAGAAAGCGGGATCACGATTAACTGGTTCTGTATAGCTCCGTGCATCAAGATATGAATAACCAATTTAAGCTGACCGTCGAATGTATGGAAAGACCATACAAAGGTAGACCATGATACTCTGGTTTTTTCTAGCTTGATGTGTGCTTCATTACCGTGTGACATTATAAGGCTTATTGACTACATTTTGATCAATTGGGTACTTGCTAACTAGTCAAATTCAATTCTTTTTGCGAACTGTCAAAAACTACAGTTTTCTATGAATTTTGTACGAGATTGTGTATTGTGAAGTCACGATTTTTTAGCGTCAAACAGCGTACTTATTTCTTAAAAATTTGCTGGAAAAATAATAAAATTAAGTTGGTCATAAAATCAATTATTGAAAGTGTGATTATTTTTCAATATCTTATTGTATTGAATAGTCGAAATAATTTATTTTCAATAAAGGCAAGTACCCAATTTTGTATGTAGAGGAATGTAGATTCAAATAGTAGACTGCCGTAGGGCTTGGTAGACCCGCGACAAGAGTCGCGGTAGTGAGAATGTATTCTATTCTGCCTGCTGTCATTACACGATGGGTTGATGGTTAAACTGACAAATACCTGCCTAGCCATCGATTTTTCGGGGTTTAAGACACCAGCTAGAAGAGAAAATGTGGTGCTGATGACAAATCTATGTAATTATGTATTTTACTCTGCCCTCTACGACGGTAAGTTCAACAAACATGCTAAACGACAATTTTTTTCGGTTTTTCCATTAAAACAATTTTGAGACCCCCTCAAGCTTTAGGCATTTATAATTCAATCGCAATGTCGTCCCCATCGTCCATTTCAAGTAATTCTCCATGACGCGGAAATATTTAATATTAACGTCATAATTTGATAGAGGGGTGAGCAGAGCCGTATTATTCCTAAGGCAAACTAGGCGAGTGCCGGAGAACTAGTTGCGGAGAACCTAACGAGTAACCGGGGCTCCGGCTCGACGTGCAGGAGAAGGAACAGGGTGGTTTTTAGTCAGTAAGAGTCTGACACTCCCTCCCGCCTCACCCAGGCGGGAGCAGGCATTCGATGATTTTCCCCCCCTTAAAAAAAAAATTAAGGCGAGTACCGGGCGCCAGGTTACAGAGGGGCGCTGTGCGACGCGCGTGCACAACTGCCCATAGAGCATATTTCTTTGGTAATTGACATAGAGTGACGGCGGCGCCAAAAAATATTAGAGGCGCCTATGAGATACTTGCCTTGGGCGCTTTTTGGGTTTAATTCGTCTCTGGGGGTGGGTAGAACAGGAATGTTAATGGTATATCTTCTAGATATGGCTGTGAAATGGGGTTGCTGTTTTACTTGAAAGGGCATTCCCAACTACATTTACTGATTCCGAAGTTACGTAGGTATTGTGAACATGCTTAACGACTTTTATCCAATAATAATACAAACCTTCCTCTTGATTCAATCGTATATATATTAAAAAACCGCATAAAAATCCGTTGCTAGTTTTAAAGATCTAAGTATACATAGGGACTTCGCCACTTTATAAGACCCAAATAAAAATAATGAGCGACCCTATCTATCACTGTAAAACCAACCTGCACGTCTAAAATGTAAAACAGGAAACTATTGAGTCATAAAATGCAAAAAACCCACTCCATTGGAAGAGACAGGACAGTAAGAAGCAAAAAATCAATATAATTCGCCCCATAGCCAATAACGCATCCAGACGCATTTCAAGGGGAATCAGGGGTGCCACCGTGCCGCGTTTCATTCATCGGGTCGTCGACATGTTCAAGGGGAGCACCCCTGGTTGCTAATCGATAGTGACGCAACCGTCTGGCCGGTTCGCATAGGGTGATAGGATCAAGGTTAATGTTAGGTATTATAGTTTTAATTTTAATTTTATGACTTTTTGAGGGATTTTGAAAGAATGGGAAGGACATGGTTGTTAGGATATTTATTAGACTAAGATCTCTAGGTTATCGTTAATTTCCAAATTTTGTTTACTTAGAGTGAGGGACCTAAACTAACCACTTTACATATATTGTCAGGTGTCACTTAAGTGTTGATGAAAACAAAAATTATAACCTGTCTTAGCCTAGAGGTTCCTTAAAATTTAAGAGTGGTTGCGTTTAAAAAAGGGCCACCCTAATAAGACATTCATTTAAGTTTAAACTGTGTAGTGAAAACGAGGGGTGTCTGGTTTTTTTCTGAACGTATTAAAGCGGGGTTTCCAATATCTAAATTTCCAGTATTAGAATGGATTTTTCGTCTGCTCTTTCCCTACTACGCTTATCTCATGACTCGTCGTCATCGTCATATCATGTTTCGTCGTGTGAGGGAGGTTACCGGAGCCTCAATTACTCCCCACCCCATTTCCCCAATCCCTGAATCCCAATAATCCTCAAATTCCTAATCCTCAAAAGGTCGGTAACACACTTGTAACGCCTCTGGTGTTCCAGGTGTCCATGGACGACGCCGATTGCTTACCATCAGGTGATCCAGCTGCTCGTATCCGCGATCCGTCGCCCATAAAAATAACTCGTATTTTAAAATGTCTACAAGACAGTTTGGAATTAAATTGTTTCTTCTTCGGACGTTATACATACAAATTGTTGTTCAAGTGTAAGTGTATGTGTCCTATTTGTATCTTAGTAAATGCACCTACGACACAAGAAAATACAAAGTTTACTCACATAAATCACCGAGAAAAGCGCTATTAAATAGGGGAAGAGTCCCCTAGTGACTTGGAACTGGTAAGGCAGATTGACAAGTGTGGGGCAACATTAAAAAGAAAAGAAATATATTAAAGGATATTTAAAATGATGCTACTTACAATGCCGGTAATACAGCTGATGAATATCTATACCATATGCATAACAATAAAATTGCAAAGTTGCGTCAGTAAGTACGTCAATGCATTCAAAATGGTCTACTTCCAGGCTTCTTACAAAGTACCTAATGTGTCATTTGAGGTAATAGCAGGCTGTTATCGTTATGGTAGATATTTTACAATAAAATGGGTTCTTTTACAATTAAGCTGTGAGCTACAGAGAACAATGTTATTTTCTTTTCTCTCGTGAATGTTATTGAAACGTCCATTTTTTCTAATTACTTATCCTATGAGTGAACTAGCTCCTGCTAGCGGTTTCGCCCGCGTTCTCGTGGAATTAAAATTAGCCTATGTATTATTCCAGACCTTAATAGGGGTTTTTTTTAAGGGGAGAAAATCATTGAATGACTTCTTCCGCCTGGGTGAGGCGGGAGGGAGTGTCAGACTCTTACTGACTAAAAACCAAAAACCACCCCGTTCCTTCTCCTGCACGTCGAGCCGGAGCCCCGGTTACCCGTTAGGTTCTCCGCGACAGACCTTAATAGGGGTAGGCTATTCCGAAGGACTAGGGCAAAATACACCCAATTCCGCCACGACTCAGACTACTTCTGTTTGAAAGCTATCCCAGCCATGGTTCACTGTGCCCAAGCTCATCAGATTCTGTCTCGGGTTCTCTGTGTATTAACATGGTTTTGTTAAGTTGAGCTGGCCCATATATTTTGGCCTTTCACCCTGATCCCTTCAGCCGTTTAGATGAGATTGAGTAACCAACATTGAATTGCACAACTTGATTCCCCCTAGTCCTTTCCATCATCGTACCACAAGACAATCGGCGAAGCGTCACCGATTCATGGTAGATGTTCCGCCTACACGCACGAAGCGCTTCGCTTCAAGCTTCCTTGTGCGTACTGCTAAAGAGTAGAATTCTTTGCCAGAGTCTGTATTTTCTGAAGGTTATAACCTGGGAGTCTTCAAGGCCCGAGTGAATAGGTTGCTTATGGGACGACGTGCTCCATCGTAGACCGCATCATCGCTTACCACCAGGCGAGATAGTGGTCAAACGTCGCCCCATCAAATATAAAAAAAAACATACACTAAAATTTACAAAGTTTCTTATTTATAATATTAGTAGTTAAGATGAGGGAATACAATCCAGGTTGATTACAGAATTAAAGCTTCGAGAGCATAATCAGGGCAATCCAACATCATCATCGTAATAACCAACTCTTAAACTGTCAAACACCGCGAGGACACCGGTGACCGCAACCTATTGTTCTTTAATTGTGTCTATAATGACGGTACTCAAAGAGTTAACTGTTCCATTGGACACAAGAAGGGAAGGATTGAGCATAAATAAATAAACACAAACTTCGACAATTTCAGACTTCGCCCCTTTCTCTATATCGTTCAGATAAACTCATTTAGCAACATGACCATAAGAGATTACGTAAGTACACACCAGATGACGGGACACAGTAATTGTTAACGACGTTACATGCGCCAAGATCTTCTACTATAATATTAACAAGCCGTTTCCTTTGTTTTAGTCATCGAGAACTCTCACGATATCATATCTTCCGTTTATGAGTAATAATATTAACATACTTTTGAACGATTGAGTCATCTTTGATCTTACTTTTCTCCGCCTGTCATCTTAGCTTGTTTTTGACACCATGTTTAACGCAGACTGGGTCGATTGCAACACGGGTCTGTATTGTGTCCGAATCGTTTTTTTTGGAGCAACCCCGCCACAGGTTCTCAAAACGGCTGCAACTTCTGTACGCCATGATCTATAGTGGATACAACTGAAACAAGGTTCCATAAATTATGTGAGATGTTAAAAGGGGGGAGGGGGTAGACTCAAATCTCATCTAATCTTATATTGGAGAGACGTCTCGGCAAATATCACGTAATTTCTTTCTGATTGAAACAAAAAAATATAATTATACTATTTTAGTTCATTTAATCCAGATTGCGCTACATGCTTAAGATTTAATTGTTCATACATGTTAATATGTTAATATGATTTTTTTTCTTTTTACAATAACAATCCAACGCGTTTACGTGAAAAACCAACATTTTCAAAAATCTCACGTGAAATTGGGGGATGAGGGAAGGTGTTGAATAAAATCTCAGAAAAAAAAACACCTCACGTAATTTATGGAAATCAGGCGCCTCCCAGGGACATGAACTACTGTTTTGGATCTCACAAAGAAATAAATCAGAAATGTAATTTTTAGAGAAGAAAAGTAATAGGTTCTAATTCTCTCTGCATTTTGTCATCCCATGTTCATTAAAGCCCATTAGAATGTCATGCTATCTTCTTTAATCGACTACAGAATAGCTAGACTAGCCAAAGATCTTTACCGACCTCCCAACACACGAGGCAGTGACAGAACAGTTAAAACAGTTACATATATAACTTGCCAGTAAAATCAAACTAACGCGTTGAATGTTAACAACGATAAAACTACCAACTAACTGCAACATGCTTCTGTAACTGTTGCTAACTCATGTTCAACTCATGCTGCGCCGTGTACTATCAGTGGTTTGCTTATTTTACTAGCTTACAAGCTGTTCACCGCGGCTATAGTCGCGTTGTAAAACGAAAAATAATTTGTATTACACTCTTTTTTTTGAAGGGGGAAAATCATCCAATGACTTCTCTCTTCTTGGGTTAGGCGAGAGGGAGTGTCAGACTCTAACTGGCTTAACACCACCCCGTTCCAACTCCTGCTCTTCGAGCCAGAGTCCCGGCAACCCGATAGGCTTTCCATTTAAGGTGTGATGTTAAGAACTTTCTTGTAATGCGGCAAGTGTTGAAGATGGTTGGTTTTTGAAGCGTGAGAAGAGTGTATGTAGGCATGCGTGTGGGAGAGTCATGCTTCGGCACGAATGGCCCGGCTCGACCGGAGTGATACCACGGCCTCACAGAAAATCGACGTGAAACAACGCTTGCGTTTCGTCGTCTGAGTGAGGTTACCGGAGGCCAATTACCTCCCTCCCTAGTCCCCGTCTCCCGAATCCCTGAATCCCCATCAATCCTCACATTCCTAATCCCAAAAGGCCGGTAACGCACTTGTAACGCCTCTGGCGTTCTAGGTGTCCATGGGCGGCGTCGATTGCTTACCATCAGGTGATCCGTCTGTTCGTTTACCGGCTTATGCTATAAAAAAAATGCGGAGAGTTTTGAGGTTTTGTGTGAGTGACTTCAGTTTGATGCCGGTGCTTAAGAGGATTATGATTACAATATGAACTGTTTGGCCTCTCCACTAGGTTTTGATTTCTATAATGGGATTTTAATTATTTACCAAATTTTTCAATTATTGTTAGCCATGATTTCCCACTGCAGGACAAAGACCCCGCTACCCTTCTTCTAGTCGTCTAGTCATAGGCATTAAGTTCACCCAGACGTTTAAAAATAAATGCTCCCACGTGTCAAGTGTCAACACACCATAGGTCACGCGCTCCAGATCTTTTCCAGACGCGTCTGGAATTGCAGACTAGACTAGAATTATTGTATTGACGTCATATACAGTTGACATGCCGATAAGATAAACTCAATAAGTACTGTTCTAATATTAGATGGGTGCTTGAATAAAGACTTGTATACATAACATAACACCACGCCTTTTATCCCCGAAGGGGTGGCAGAGGTGTACATTACGGCACTTAATGCCACTGTACAATGTAACACCCACTTTTCACTATTTATGTTATGAGTCCAATGTAATCGGGGGTGAGCCTATTGCCATATACCGGGCACAATTCCAGACTCCGTGCTACCACTGAGGATTTTTGAAAAAGCCCAGTAGTATTTTGCCGGACCCGGGAATCGAACCCGAGACCCCTTGCCCGGCAGTCGCAATTTAGACCACTCGGCCAACGAGGCAGCATAAAGACTTGTATATGAGTGCTTTATACACCTATGGGATGTGTTGGAACATATCGTGGCGCCTGTTTTCCATTGTGGATTGCAGTAAAAAGATGGGGACCATGGAACGCCAAATAATTAGGAGTTTGGCATAGTTTTGCTTCATCTACATTCATCAATCTCTTCAGTTCAGCAGCAGTAGCCAAATGCCATTTAGCGCTTATTTACATGTAGAGTAGAAAACCAAATTATATGGAATTGACGTAAATTTTGACACTTGTCAGTGTCATCCCCATACATTTAGTTTACTACTCTCTCGGTAGACAAGCGCTAAAGTGGCGTATGGCTAAAGGCACTGGCATGCTTGCCGAATGAGGGTGTTTTTGACATGACATAACATAACGTCACGCTTTTTATCCCCGAAGGGGTAGGCAAAGATGCACATTGAGGCACTTAATGCCCCTGCTGTACAATATAACAGCCACTTTTAACTATTTATGTATGTCATGAGTATGTGTCCCATATAATAGGGGGTGAGCCCATTGCCATATATCGGTCACAATTCCAGACTCCGTGCTACCACTGACATTTTTTTTAAAAACCCAGTTATACTTTGCCCGACCCAGGAATCGATTCCAAGACCCCTTGCCCGCACATTCGCACTTGCGACCCCTCTGCCAACGAGGCAAGGCAGCGAGGGTGTTTTTGATTTCCATCTAATATCTGAGGATTTATTTGGAGAATGGAATTACTCTCGGTGCGATGATTGTTAAAAAAATACGTTATTGATTGTGTTACAATAACTAATTTATTATAATTAACACACGCGCGAACTGTCACGCCAAAGGAATGTGACAATGCCGCACAACTTGCATAAGTGCGAGCGAGAGATCTGATAAAATTTACTTCTTACAGTTTGCACGTTTGTACTGGCCTGTTATTAAAAATATTTGATGTAGAGTATATAAATTCTATCTTAATCTAGACAAACAGCAACTTAGCAAAAACTGTCTTCTTATCCTTTGCGAAAAATAAGTCTCACGTAACGACGTTTGACTTTGACAGCTGTCAAATATGTCATTCAACTCGCGAAGGTTTTAGATATGACGTCTCAGCTCATTTAAACTTAGGTCGATCTAAGGAGGTCTGGATTTTGACCTAAAATCCAGACGATACGGGGTCATACATAAGTTTGATAACCTTTTATAGAACATTGTTCCAAATGTGAATGAATATTTTTGCTAGATTGGGGACGAGATAAAGTATTCCTTTGTTAAGTTTTTTAACATAACATTACATTAGGCCTTTTACCCCTGAAGGGGTAGGCAGAGGTGAACATTACGGCAGTAATGCTACTGTACAATGTAATACCCACTTTTTTACTATTCATGTTTTGAGTTGGGACTCATTACATGGGTGTAATAGGGGTGGAGCCTTTTGCCATCTACCGGGCAAAACTTCTGACTTCTGCTACTACTGAGACTTTTAAACTAAAACCCAGTACTTAATACATTGTCCGACCCGGGAATCGAACCCGAGATCCCTAGCTCAGTCGGACATACGAAAACTCTGTTAACAAGGCAGTCTTTGAATATATGTAATTGTCCAAGTTTTTCTTATGAAATTGAAAAAGGATGGGGTGAGGAGAATGATAGAGTGACGTTCAAAGTGTTACTAATAGTGAGTGAGATACTCTTTTTCTAGAATTTAGTTAATGATCTCCTTCGTTGATTGAATGTCACGAACATAGATAAAATGAAGAATATTTCTGGGGTTACGAAGTGTCGAACTTGACCTACAAGGTTGAATATTATAGGATACTAGCGAACCCGACAGACGTCCTGCATATCCACTTGAAGGTATACACACAAATGCGTTCAAATTAGTTCAGCAGTTTAGGATAACTAACCTAGACACCGTCTGCAGCGCCATCTGTCGGGCTGATTTGTGAATCTAAACCATCCAGGGCGCCACTCAAACGCATACAGAAAAAATCATTTAAATCGGTCAAGCAGTTTAGGAGGAGTTCAATGTCATGCACACGTACAGCAGAATTATATATATTACTAGCGGACCTGACAGACGTTGTCCTGTAATAGTAATAGGTATAGATAAATAACCTAGAAGCCGACTGCAGCGCTATCTGCCGGGCTGATTTGTGAATCTAAACCATTCCCAGATCCCCTTGAACACACACAAAAAAATTCATCAAAATCGGTCCAGTCGTTTGAGAGAAGTTTAGTGACATACACACTCACAGAACAATTATATATATATACAAAGATTTTTAGCAATAAAAAGTCGAATACCTTCAACAATCGATCTAATTCAAAAAGTATGTTATTAATAAACTATCTGCATACCTTTTAAATCTCACAACAATAGTCCTGCGCCTGGTCATTGTCCGCCGAAGCCTATAAATAAAAACAAAGCAAAAATCCACCTACTGGTTTACCGTATAAAATATAAATATAGGAAGTACGAATAAGGCGTTGATGCAGGAAGGACCGTGGTTACACACGGATTGAAATACTAATTAGCTATGTATAGTACATAGGTAGTGTGCTTGGTTATCTATACAGTTGTGGCTTGAATATTTTATTGTATAACTACTAACTATTAACTAGCTTCTGGAAAAAGGAAAAGAGACATACGACACAAAACAAATGCCACAGATGTAACATTAAAAACAAAAAAACTGAAATAGAGATGGGCAGGGCAAGAGAAGTGAAGCAAAATCGTAACTAGATGGTACCCCAGGGAAGGAACCAGGAAAAGAGGTAGACCTCTTTAAAGATGGGTTGATGACCTCAGGCTGGCAGGGGTTATATGGCACAGAGTAGCTCAAGAACGACATGAATGGAAAGGGTTGGAGGAGGCCTTTGCCGACTGGCAAATAGATCTCCAGAAAATCAATAATAGGTATTTTATAGATGCTATACCAAGTAAAGCAAATTTTAACACACATAACATTTCGCCTTTTATCCCCGAAGAGGTAGGCAGAGGTGCACATTACGGCACTTAATACCACTGTACAATGTAACACCCAGTTTTCATTTATGTTATGAGTCCAATGTAATAGGGGGTGAGCCTATTGCCATATACCGAGCACTATTCCAGACTCCGTGCTACTACTCTGAATTTTAAAAAAATCCAGTACTTAATATTTTGCCCGACCCGGGAATCGAACCCGAGACCCCTTGCCCGGCATTTGCAATTGCGATTGCGACCACTCCGCCAACGAGTCAGTCTTTAAAATTATAATAAGTACCTAGTATTTATATTGATTTGTATGTAAACTAAAATTTCAATGCTCCTCAGTTGATCACAAAGGTTTGTACTCAGAACTGATAAAACATGACGCCTCCGCCGAAAATTCTAAAAATCCAGATGTTACTTATGTCAATAAAGATAAAGTCGATATTTTGGCAATCATACATAAACCATTGTTGTCATCAACAATACAGACGGACATAGATTCCATTTTAATACAGCCAAATGTAATGTAATGTCCTTTAGTCGAGCACATAATCCTTTGCATGTTAAATACTTTTTGGGGTCAGAGCTCATAAATCGAGTCCACACCGTAAAGGACTTGGGTGTAGTCTTCGACCCTCGACTAAACTTTCACGAACATATGAGGTTACTTACAATTGACTCTTATCGCAGATTAGGTTTCGTTATTCGTAATATGCGTGAATTTGATAATCCTAAAGCTATCAAACTTGTGTACATGGCCCTAGTTCGTACCAAACTGGAGACTGCATCTATTGTATGGAATCCTCATGAGAGTACTTATGCTTTATTGCTGGAGAAAGTGCAAAAAGCATTTCTTAGATTTCTGTACAAAAAGCTATTTGGGTACTATCCATTCTTATATCCCACCAAGTTTTTACTGGGCATGTTAAATTTTAATTCTTTGGTAGTGAGGCGAAATTACTCTCTTATTATTTCTATCTGTAGTACTCTGCGAGGACAATCTGACTGTCCGGAGCTGGTGGCACAGGTGGTACGGTTGTTTGTGCCCCCAGTTCTGAAGCATCAGCTTAGGCCACGTAGGCACCCCTTACTGGCTGTCCCAGTAACGCGAACAGTCGCGCATGCAAATTCTCCGCTTGTTCGAGCATTAACGATGATCAATGCTTTCCTGGCATCCGCACCAGAGTGTGATTTGTTCGCAGCGAGATGGAAGGATGTATGTCGTGAATGTGTAAGATTTTGTGAGAAGATGGACGGCTGATGAATTAGTTTTAAGTAATTATAATTATTGTACTTTTTTATATAAGATACCTATCACATAAGTGCAAAATAGTAAATAAGTAACATTTTTTTTTATTATTTAACTGTATAATGTTTTGGCTTGTGCTGTAAAGTTATACATGTGCTTATAAATATATAAATAAATAAATATAAATAAATAGATTGTTCTTATCTAATCGTGAACTCGTATTTCAGGATGATTCAGATCTTATCATTATTGTTTTGAATCATGTATTGAATTTCAGTGATTTGTAATTTGTCAAAAAAGACGTCGTGGTGGCCCGGAGGTTAAGACGCCCGCTTCTCATGCATGAGGGTGCTGATTCGAAACCTACCAACGGCAAGTAACAATGTGACTTTTTCCGAGTTATATGTAAGAATAAAGAAGAAGAAGAAAGTACTTTCTAAGATTATTTAGACACCACTGACAAACGGTGAAGGAAAACATCGTGAGGAAACCTGGGCTTGTAATTTATAATAATAAGTTTGGAATCGCCAACCCGCAATGAGCAAGCGTGGTGATTAATGCTCAAACCTTCTCCGTCTGAGAAGAGGCTTTGCTCAGCAGTGGGCATTTATAGACTGTTGATGATGATGATGATATGTAATTTAGTCGTTCAATATAGATTGACATATGAAACCCGTTTCCCGATCTCACGCCATAACTTGAGAACGGTTAGACCGATTTGGCTGATTTTTTTGTTGTGTTTGTTATTGCCAGGAGAAGGTTTTTATGACAGAAAAAAATCTTGAAAATCCTACGGGAACGGGAGAAAACGGAATTGCGCGTACGAAGTCGCGGGCAGAAGCTAGTCTGTAATAAAAACCCACATCCAAATTGGTATCCTAAAAACATCCACAACTGTAAATCCTGACAGATTACTTCAAAACAATATAATCTCCGTATCGCCATACTAATCACGCGCCTCGCATTGAAAGCTTTCCACATAATCCGTCTAATAGAATTAGATATATTAGAACCCCGGTTATGTCCGCGATTTCTGACAAAAAATGTCCTTAAAATGGCGGGTTACTCATGTGAATATACTGAGAAAAGCTCAGGGGGAAAATCATTGAATGAGTTCTCCCGCTTCGATCAGGTGGGAGGGAGTGTCAGATTCTTACTAATTAAAAACCACCCCTTTCCTACTCCTGCACTTCGAACCGGAGCCCCGGTAACCCGTTAACTTCTCCGCGGCTCCGTATCGGCATCAGCCCTATTGGGCCCCATCCGTGGTGGTCTGATGGCTTTTTGAGGCGCGCGAAACGCGACGCGCCGATTGACCGTAATTAGCGTGGTGTTTTTATATCTTATACCCTTCCCCGATATTTACTATCCAACACCAAAAGAATTATTCAATTAACTGGTATAACGCCCCAATACTGAAAAGCTACTTTTAAGTTGTACTTAAGTATCGTGCCATCTCTGTCATTTTACAAAGAATTTGTAGTGTAGAACTATAGTTAGCGCGACTTAAAATTGATAAGTAGACTTTCAGTATGCGAGGGTTACTTCATCATATTGTGATATCAATTTAAATAACCAACACCATTTAATTTTTAACCCACATGAACTGAGCACTTGAAATGTAATCCACAGTTTGTAGAATGCAGTAACTATAACTATTGGCCAATAAAGATATTTTTGGCAGCTGTAAACTGTAACAATACTGCATCAACCGAATATGTGGACCAGATATGTTTCAGGTGCCAACTATTTTCATTATAAATCGAATAGGTCATCGATATTTTCAGCAGTTTTACACATTTTGTATCAATTTTGTATCTAAGGTTATTTAGACACCACTGACAAACGGTGAAGGAAAAGATCGTGAGGACCTGTCTTCAGTAAAGAAGACCCATAGTCTACGGCTACGGGCTGATGATGATGATAGCATGCCAATAGGATCCATTATTACATGGGAGTAGTGGTGAAAAGTAGATGTTCGGTACACAATTACACAGTGTGCACTTTTATCCACTCCTTAGGGGATTTCACAGCAGAAACTTCTAATATTACTGTAGACATTTATGAAATTCGAGAACTTGCGATTGAACGCAACGAGTCTATCTAAAATAGCACTAAAGTAAATACTTCTCCATCAATCGATACTCTATCTAAGACTTCAAAAGACACAGAAACAAACGCACAAGAAGTGGCCTACTTCCAACAACAAACTATTCATTCGACACAAAGCACCGACCGATACACTCCAAGTGCGCTCGTCTGCTAAAAGCTTCCATCTGTGGCGTTCCATTTAATCTACATCTGTGGTTTCCAGGATCGCTTTCGCTATTGTTGTCCCTTATTTATTAGTAAGATATGAAAGTGATAGATGATTGATTTCATTGTTTAGTGGGTGGTTGAATATGAAATTATGTTGGTTGGTCTGCAGTAACACTTCCTCCTCTTGGACGTCTCGACCGACATTATTAATTTCAGTGCGAAATCTTTAATGTTTGAAAATAAAATTGACTCTGAAACTGTTAGAAGAAAATAGTTCATTTCGATTTAGTTACTATGTGTTTAGTTATAATGTACAGTTTTGAATAATTTAGACAACGACGTTGATAAAAAAGCAGAAACAACGTTTGTGGCACCTGGTTACTATAGACTTACACGCAGAACACACACACTGTCGTGAAGGACGTCTGTCATTTTCTTAAGTCTGGTAACCCATTACACACGCACACATAAATAACCGACTGACATTTTGGTGCTTCTATCATTTCTAAGTGACCCTAACGCCCGTCTTCTTTTCAATTTCCTTGATTTTAGACTTCTTATTATCGTCTAGGCTGAAAGCGTGTGTCACATTTAATTAACCCATTCGCTGCGGCAGACGCCTGTCGGCGAGGTATTCCACGAAGCGCATCCAAACGAAGGGCACCCAGATGAAGCGCACCTAAAGTATTCCACTTAGCGCACCTGTGTGTGCGCTTAAAATAAAAATTAAAAATAAATAATTTCCTATTCCACGAAGCGCACCTACGAATATCACTCGCATAGTGCGAAGACTAAGAAATAAAAATATCGATATAAGAACATATTTATTATTTAAACTGTCAAACACCAAGCGGTCACCGGTGACCGCGACCTATTGTTCTTTAATTGTGTCTATAAAACCGGTACTCGACGAGTTAAAAGACTAACTTAAATACCTAATATCTGCCAGTTTTATTATAATAATGTGACACAATATTTGTCATATACCTCCTGTCGGCGTTTATTTCATATTCAGGTGCGGAGTACGCCTATCGGCGTTTTTTTACAATTGTATATTTCTTGGCAAAAACCAGTTATATTATCCATTTGAGGTGCTTAGGACGCCCATCGGCGTTATAGACGAAAACCACCGCGCACCTGAAATATAAAGTTAATTTTCTCGGCCGGAATCAATGGGTTAATATTAGCTGTTTTTCCCGTCGATACTCTGGTCTTTATTAGGGTTTTAACAGCACGTTAGTAAACAAGTAGAAGTCTCAGAGCTGAAGTTTCAGTAACACTGAAGTAATAGTTCTACATGATATACTGAAACTTGTCTACTGGAACGTACGTCCGACATTTGTCTCTGTCCCCGTGTCTAAGTTTGGCGTTCGACGTATCGATAGTGTTGAGTCCGGGCTGTTTTCGATAGAAATATACGAAATTCTAACAAGTAATACATAGAAATATCATTTTATATTAAACGGTTTTAATCAGCTTTATATTACCAATCAAATGTATTGCAGGAGAGCCATGCTTCGGCACGTAAGGGCCGGCTCGACCGGAGTCTATCTGAAAGAACACTTGCGTTTTGTTTCGTCGCGTGATTGAGGTTACCGGCGGAGGCTCAATTGCCTCCAATCTCCGCAATCTCCGAATTCAAAACAATCTTCAAATTCCTAATCCCCAAAAGGCCGGTAACGCACTTGTAACTCCTCTTGTGTTTCGGGTGTCCATATGCGGCGCCGATTGCTTACCATTCAGGTGAGACGTTTGATATCCGTAATGGAGGTAGTTGTGGAAAAGAATACCATATCAGATCGATCCGTCGTCAAGAAGGGGGTAAAAGTAGATCAATTACAATTCCTAAATTAGAAATTTGGTTTGGACTTTTTCTCGAGTTATTTTGTATCCTTACTAATATTATAAATCGGAAAGTGAGTTTGTTAGTTTGTTAGTTTGTTCCACCTTCACGCCGTAACTACTCAACCGATTGCTTTGAATTTTTGCAGACGTGAAGTTAGAAGTCCGGATTAAATAATGGGGTACTTTTTAACCCGGAAAAATTTGATATTCTCGAGGAAAAACAAAAGTAATGGTATAGATGGCGCTGTGTGTATTGGTATATGTCACATGGGCTACTTTTTATCCTTTTGTGACGCGAGCGAAGCC